>JABSNV010001010.1:0-85000 GCA_024085815.1 Flaveria linearis | reverse complement strand
GATCTCAAGATTGCAAAACAATAATCTCATTACTTAACTTAAAATTCGTACTGTTTGAATAAAATGAATAAAATCAAAAGACAATTTTTTTAAGGTAGATAAAAAGTTATTACAAGACCGATTGATAGAAAACAACGGTTTAACATATTACTTATAAAAAATGTAGTCGAATAACATATGACCTAATCAACGTATCTCACATATGAGAGTGAAATCTATTGTTTAATTGAGTGGATCCAGCAAGTTTGAAAGAGATTAAGGATAAAATTAACATCATCAATTAAAATTTTGAAAACTAAAGAGAGATACATATAGTCTTTGTGCATCCTCCTTTGCTTTGATGTAGAGGTTTCAAAGAAAAACAAGTTCAATAGGTATTCTCATCGTATCAGGTTGGCCCAATGATTAATTTAGTATCATAGTATGCATGTTTCTTTATTATTATTTTTTCTAAATAAAATTATTTTTGTAGGTTTCTAATGTAAAATATTAATTAATTTAGCCAAAAAGTTTACACAATTCGAGTAATCTGTTTTGCACATTATCAATCTGTAATATTGAATTTTAAGAACTTCTTTTATGATCACATTGGTGTTTAAAATTATTAAATAATTGCTGAATAATTTGAAAAAATAAAACCATTTTCTAGTCATTTAATTTCTATTCTACTTAATCGCAATTGTCGGTGGGGGAATTTCCATCCAAAGAAATAGAGAGAGGGGAGGAGAAAAGAATTCAGAGAAGAGAGAAAGAGGCGCCGCGACCTCCCCCTTTCCCCCCCTGTTCCCTTTGATCCGGCCAAACCACCGGCCACCGGTGGTCGATTCCGGCGAGTGCCGGCGATTTGACGACAGCCCCGGCTCCCCTCGACGCCCCGGTCGTGATAGTGGCTTTAATTTCTCCTAAACGCAACAAAGCCACGGGAATCAAAGGTCAGGGTTAACATTTCAGCCAAGTAGAGTGATAGAAGCCGAAGACGCCGTGACAACCGTCGATATCGTCACCGGCACCGGAGAAACCCCATGGATCCCGACGCTTTATCCAAAGCACACCATCACCACCGTCGATTGCCCGCCCTCAGGTCCTGCCGGCGGTATGCTTGTGTTCGTCAGCGGTAATCTGCAGCTTGCAGGTGAACAGAACGCTCTTAAGTTCAGTCAGGTATGCAATCCAACACCGTATCGATACTGATTGTGTATCGTTGTTGATGATTGATTCTACTGTTTTTGGATCTGGTTGTTTGATGTGATGTTGAGAGGTAGATCCTTGCTCTACTTGCTGTTTTAAGCGTTAGTTGTGCATTTATGGATGTCTAGATTTGATGTTGTTGCGAGGAGAATAGAAGATCTCTTATTATACGACTACTGTTATTTGTAGTTTTGTAGAGACTGATTGTTTTCTGTATGATCGTTCATTGCGCCTAGTGATGGTAGTGGTTTTACAATTTCATTATAAAATTTAGGGCTTATTTGCTTAATATTGGCTCAGGTGTACAATTATATGATGAAAACACCTGTTGCACTCGTATTGCATGCACACAGTTGCTGATACATGTTATTTGAAGAGGCCTAGATGTGCTTGTAATATACTAATTTCATCTGTAAAGCTTTACTAGGTTTAGGGAAATGAGAATTTGGTCGTTTGTAATGTATTTGTTTTCTGTAGATGTAGGAAGATAAGCTTTGTTGATAGCTTAAGATCCTTTTTATTTTGAGCTTCAGTATTTCAGGTAGCTTTTATTCTAGAAGTTAAAATATACACACCAGCTAGGTTTAGCAAAAAGAAGGTTTGTGATGCATTTGTGTTCTGTAGATGTAGGAAGAAAAGCTGTGCAGATAGCTTAAGATTCTCTTAGTTTTGGCTTCAGGATCTCATGTAGTTATTATTCAAAATATTTAGAATAACCACACCAATGTTTTTTAAGATTTAGAGCCCATAGCTGATGAAATAGAGATAGAAGGAAAGATTAACGTTGGTAAAAGGAGCAGGTGTTTCACTGGTAGAACCAGTTGGAAACAGTGGTTTACGTTTGGTCCCATGATCATGACTTCATGAGAGTTTTGAAAAAAATGGATTGTCAAAATATCCTTTGATTATACTAATTATACTTTCAAGTTCTAGATGAGGTAGCTTTGTTCATTGTTGATCTTGTGAAGATTTTATTCCTGATTGCAATGATCTGACAATGTGTTGGGACCTTCCGATTGTGTTGCACATTGATGAATGTTCTTTATGCTTGTAATGTTTGGGATTCTGTCCTTTGGTTTTTTCTTTTGGTTCACGAGCATTTTGGAGTGGTATGCTTCAATTACGAAGCATATTAGAAAACTAATTTAGTTAATATATTCTTTCAACTGAAATGGATGTGATATTTGCATCATGATGTACATGTATAGTACTTTGTACAACATTTTTGCATACTTATGTGATATAACTATGTGACCGATCTGTAACGTGATACAGTTTTCAAAGAGAAACCCGCGGCAACGCGCGGTTTTCATATCTAGTTATATGTTAATCCCTTTTACGTGCTTTTATCATATGAATTACAACCAGTATCATAACATTTTTCTAATTATATACATGTCTTCTTTGATCTCATGTTATATATTTGTTCTTGTTGATGGTAAATCTTGGTTGTTAACCTGGTAAAAAAATCATTCGTATTTCAACTCATGTTAATTACGCTCAAAGCTATTTGGCTTTTACAAACACTTGAAACGACGCTAGCTCACTCAATTTTTGACCCATCATATCTCATATTCAATTTCCAAACATTATTTAAAAAGAAGCCCTAAAAAACTCATCTACGAATCTTCTTATAATTTGTAAAAACATGAAAAACTTATAAATTTTGTAATGACATGAAAACCAAATATAAGTAAAACAGTAAAACTTATAAGTTACTGCAAACAAATCTAACTGCATATTCGTTATCTGCTCGATATCTGAAGTTGCCCATTTGACTGTAATACCATTTTTCCCCAATTGCAAAAGGTGGTTATTCTTTGTTTAGGAATAAATAGAAAGAAAAATATGTTTTGATTAAATTTTACACTATCATCGTCAAAATTTTAACATGTTACATGTGATAATTTTCTTAATATTATTTTCTTTCCATTTTGTTATTTAAATATCACAACTTTGTTAGATAACTACAAAATCAAATCAAGAAAGTTCAATTTATTTGAGCAAAAGGTTAAGTTTGACTAGCACTTTTTTCTGACATCCCTACTAATAGAACGAAGGTTTTTGAAAATGTAATTTATGGTATGTTTGTAATAATGTATTTGGGTAAATGATAGATACTGATTTTACATTGCATGTGTTGTACAACTCAGATATAATGTATTATTATTGACTTAGGTGAAATTCAAGGAAAATAACATATATGATTCTAAAAAATTATTAATAGAAAAAATGGGAGTACTTTTAGTTATACCGATATAGGAGATCAAATATAATTTTTTTGACATTCTACGCGAGGTTGGAGGGTCAGTGGCCAGCGCCCATGGCCAGGGGCACAACTACTCTTCGGGGAACGGGATCAAGTGACCACATTTAATTTTGAGCCAGTAGTGAACTGTATAGTACTTAAATTTTTAAATGAACTCATAGTTTTGAATCCTACCCGACCCGACTTAAATTAAAATTTTATAAGTCGAATTAGAATACTAAACTTAATGACCCCTGTTAAAAAACTTTATACTTACGCCACTGCCCGCAGCAGGTTCAAGTGGCTGAGTGTCACACCCTCAAATTCCGGGTCTGGAATCTATCACGGAGGGGTGAGCAAACAGGATCGAACACAGTAGTTACACATGAGATGCAGTTTTCTATATGATAAGTTTTAGATAATCAATCTATTATTATTCAGAGCATTAGATATTATACGCAGCGGAAATAAATATATAGATCATTTCTTAACAATACATCTAAACATATCTCAGATAATAAACAATATGTATCTTGAGCTCTTATATGGTCATACGTGCATGTCCATAAGCTCTTAGTAGATACCTGAGAATACATGTAAATCAAGTGTCAACACAGGGTTGGTGAGTTCATAGGTGTGTAAAACATATTTGATAAATCATCAATTATCATTCAAAGAAGGGTTTATTGTAAAAGTGTGAGTTTAAATTACTCACCGGTATATGAATAGCCTGTCGGAACCCTTTTTATTAAGGTGAACCCGCTATCCCACATACCCACTATGTACAAGCCCAACAAATCCTTCACATAGGATTTGCCCATGTATCATAGTTTATTATTTCTATGTACAAGCCCAACAAATCCTTCACCTAGGATTTGCCCATGTAACATAGTTTAATATCTATTTCATGTGTATATTATGTTATTTATAATAATCCAAATCAGAGGGCGCGAATCCTCTCTTTACATTTATCCTCATATGGGTTGTAAGTGGAACTATTATGGCAAAACTTTATATAGCGCACATCTGCCTTCTCAACACCAGAATAGTCATCCCGAATGACAACGAGATCTTTATGCATCTGATAAGGATCACATGTCCAAACCTTTGTGGGGGTCAGTCACTCCCCGATAGTACTATCCAAAAGATCCCTGCCTTGTTAATAGTCCAGTTTACAAAGAAGGATTTTCAATATAACCATATGTAATCATAAATGTGATCAAATTATTATTTAACATAATACACAAAAATAATTTGTAATTTCAATTACAACATGTATTCCAGCCCTAAAAATATTTAAATGGTTAAAAAGGGGAATAGTTATGAACTCACCTCAGTCCTTGAGTGGTGTTGACAAGCTAGTAAATTCCTCCTAAGGAATTATAATTCACATAAGCAAACAAATACAAATCCATAACCTAAATAAGTTATAACTTGAACCTGGTGTTCAATTGATCTAAGGTTTGGTTTTCGGGGATTTGTTATAAACATATAACTACTCATTTAATTATCTTTGTTAATTCTTTAATAATTAAAGATTTATATTTCATAAAATTTGATTGGTTTAATAATGATCTTAACGTATAATTATATTCTAAATAAATTATAGATATTATTTAAACATGTAAGTTTATATTTAATTTTTGTAAGATTTTATAAATATTTAAATTTATAAAATCTACTTTGTGTTTATTTTATCATAATTAATTCATAATTAATATTATAATGTCTATAATAATTTGATGATTCAAATCATTATTTAAAATCCATTTTATAAAAATAACAATTTATAACCTTTGTAACAATTTTATAAATAAATAAATAAATAAATAAATAAGGTTTTTAAGAAAATAATTTTCCAGAAAATAATTATATAACTTCCAAAATAAACAAGGTTTATAAAAACTGTTTTTATAATTTTTAGAAATTTTTCTGTATTTTTAAAAGGTTAAAAAGGCCTTTAAAAAAATATATGTTGGGGGCCGGGTTCGAACCCATGACCTCCTGCTTGAAATGTGAGTGCAGAACCGGTGGAACAAAGGCCTAAGCCACGGTATTCATGGTTTCCAAATGCTTTTAACCCATTAAACCCATTTCCCCCAATTCCCCCAAGAACCGTAATTCGATTTGGGTCAAATTGAACATCGATTCGCAGATGTTAATGAAATTAAGCATAGGGCTTTCAATCCCCACATGAAATCGAGCATGTAGGTCGTTTTAATTACCTGTTTTGAAGCTCGATACGTGATGTTCGACTAGTTGCAGGTCCGCGACAGAGGTTAGGTTAATTGTGATGTGTTTGTGTGTTTTCAGCTCAAATGGAACTCGATGGAAGTTTTTAAATGCTCTAAAGTTCGATAATGCGTGATTAATTTAGTTGTTATTGCGGTTGTAGTGCGATTTTGGTGAGTGGGTCGGCCGACTTTCGGTCGAAAGTGGAAATTACACTAAACCAACTTCATTATTCAATTTGATGTGGCCCCCGAGTTCGATTCATGCACGATATGGTGTCGGGGTGTTTAATTTGATCGAAAAATGATTAAATTTTGGCGTTTGGGGTTGCCGGAGGGCCGCCGGAGAGGGTGGCCGGAGGGGAGGTCGACGGGAAGGGAACAGTGGCGGGGGGGTTGGGTTTTAAGCATTTACAGAAATGGTCCCTCAGGTTTACTTTACTTATTATTTCATGTTCAAAATTTTTAAAACAAGTTTCATGAATTACAAAATCACCCCCTGGACTTTATTAAATTCAAGTTTAATAAATTTTTATAAATTATTATTATTAATAACAATATTATTATTATCATTATTATTATTATTTATATCAAATATATACATATATATATATATATATATATTTTAGTCAACAAAATTTTTTTTCCGGGTTGTCACATCATCCCCCTGTTAGAGGAATTTTCGTCCCGAAAATTAAGATGTACTGGCAACATCCTTGAACAGGTTAGGATACTTACGCATCATTCCGTCCTCTCGTCCCCAAGTGAACTCAGGACCGCGCCGGGAGTTCCACCGAACTCTGACAACCAGAATCTTGCTATGCTTTAATTGTTTAACTTCCTTATCTATGATTTCAACTGGTGCCTCAACAAGTCTGAGTTTCTCACATACTTGCAGTTCCTTTAAAGGCACAACCAGTGATTCATCGGATAAACACTTCCTTAGATTTGATACGTGAAAAACATTATGCACACCACCAAGTTCAGCAGGTAGATTTAATTCATAGGCTACTGGGCAAATCCTTCTGACAATTTCAAAAGGTCCCACGCAGCGAGGGTTCAATTTCCCTCATTTCCCAAAGCGTATAACTCACTACCAGGGAGATACCTTTAGCGAAACTTTATCTCCTTCCTGAAATTCAAGTGGCTTGCGGTGTTTATCAGCGTAGCCTTTCGGGCGATCCCTGGCAGCAACCATACGTTCTCTTATCTGGACAATTTTCTCATGATTTCAAAGATCAATTCTGGACCAGTAAGTTGACTATCTCCAACTTCTGCCCAGCAAAGCGGTGATCTACATTTACGTCCATATAAGGCCTCGAATGGTGCCGCCTTGATGGTCGAATGATAGCTATTATTATATGAGAAGTCTACCAAAGGTAGATGACCTTCCCAGTTATTTCCAAAAATCAATAACACAAGCCCTACGCATATCCTCAAGAGTCTGTATGGTTCTTTCACTTTGACCATCAGTCTTAGGGTGATAGGTTGTGCTCATATCTAGGCGAGTACCTAGAGCTTTCTGAAGTTTATCCCAAAAGATAGATGTAAATCGTGTGTCACGATTAGAGATGATAGACACTGGCACCCCGTGTCTAGAGATAATTTTTAAGCAACTAGGATTAATGCTAAGTTAAAGAATAATTTCAGAAGAATCAAAGCTATTATCAACCCTGGTATTAAATAGATGTGTAGCTACCGTTGATATGGTACGTGCATGTAACAACATTTGGTCTTGTCGAATGTGGCTTGCTTCAGTTGTAAATGTATGACCGCGTGATGTATTACCTTTATTTCCATAATTTAACTATTATTACTTTCTAGTTATAGTCATTTCCTAACTCTGATCATTTCTAACTTGTCTTGGGGTCCTAATTGACACACCCCGACCGACGGCGGAATCATCGGAGCGGACGAGGGAATGATTGATTGTTCATAACACATGGTTGTCTAATAGTGGAAATAATATTAAAATCAGATTACAAGATAAAATGAGTTCAACATACACAAATACAACAATCGAAACCACAAATAATAATTGTCTTTTATTTAACTAGTTCCGTGTCTTAAATGAGCACGTAGAAGTCCACTATCTTGCTTAACCTAAAATCATGTGAGAAAATAAAGTCAGCTAACGAGTTAGCTGGTGAGTAATCACAGTTTTGAATATACATATAGATTGATTGATTGATCCATCGAGAATAATTCAATTCACAAGGTAATATTAAGACTTATATGGCAACCGCGAAGCATATAGATAAACCGACACAATATAAACCCCTTGACTTGACACTTGCATATAATAGACTCCACACAAACACCATAGATTGACTAATTGCCTCTGGCATAATCACCACTCGTAAGCCACGTGGGGTGGGTTATTCAAACCAGTAGATCTACCATTGATACCAGGATTGATTGATTGAATTAGGGTTTTACTGTCGTCCAGTTTATCACAGTATGTTCACGTAATTGCAAGTAATAACATAACCTGTCTTGAATTGAATTGAAAATGAAATAACAATAGAATATCATGATAGAATATATTGTATCACATGATTTCCCCCAAATAGGAAATGATATAAAAAGGGGATATGAATACTCACTTGATTGATGAGGTTGGAATTTGGACGTGATAGATTAGACACCCACGATTTCCTTATGATTAACCTAAGGAACGGTGTCTCGAGTTAGAATAATAATGATTTGGGAATTTGGGAATGTATTAGGATTTCCATGGTAGTTTAAATTGATTAATTTTATTTGGTTTGAAATGTCTTGAAATAAACGAATTTGTTGAAAGTGATTATGTCCAGGATTTTAATAAAAATTTATGCATATAAGTTATACATATATACAATTTATTAATAAATTTTTATATGTATATCTATATACATAATTATATATATTCATGTAATTATATCTAATTTCATGTATGATTACATACATAATTATATGTATATAATAATTTTATACTTAAGTAAGCGTAACTATATATTGTACGTTAATTATATACATATGTTATAAATTGTATACGATGGTGTAAAATTATATATACCTGTAATTTATTTAGATAAAAGTTGTTTCGATAATTGAATAATATATATATGTATATATGTTGAATTCAATTTATTTATTGTATAATTATGTATTATACACTAATTATAAATTTGTGGATAATACAATTAGTTATTTTTATTTATTTAAAACAAATAAAATAAATGAATAAAATATAAAAATAATTTCAGAAAATAATTAAAGGGTTTTAGAAAATTTTAAGGTTTGTAAAAATGTTTTTATGATTTTTAGAATTTTTTCTAAATTTTTTTAAAGCCTAAAAAGAAGCTTAAAAATATGTGAGGTGGCCCGGGGTCGAACCCGGGACCTCCTGTTTGAGATGGAGCATGGGAACCGGTGAACCAAAGGCCTAAGCCGCGAGAGTTCTCGGCCTTTAATTCTTTTAACCTCTCAAACTTGTTTCTCCCAACCCTTGATGAACCCTAGATAGAATCCGAACCAAATTGAACCTCGGATCGATCATGTAAATGAAATTAACCTTAGGGCTTTTAATCCCCAAGTGAAAACGAGTTCATAGAGGTATTAATTACCTGTTGAGATGATATATTCGATGAGTTTGAGTTCGAGATAGGTCCGCGGCTTTAGAAGAATCAAATTCGATGATTGTGTGTGTTTCAGATGATTTTGAGAGTATAGGTAGGTTCGGGACTGAGAAATGGTTAATAATATGACATCAATTTGATTATTGAAAGTGTTTAAGTGGGTTTATTAGCTGGATTAGAATCCGAAGTTAAAGTGACAATTATAGCCGTTTATTTGACTAATTCCACACGTTTTTGTGTTGGAATTCAATCCAAATTGGATCCAAGGAAACTTTCGGTGAGATTGTGGGGTTCAAATTTGATAATTTGACTGATTTCTTGTCGGGAATTTTGTGATCTCGAAGTGGAAACTTTGGATTCGAATTTACCAGTGATTAATCGTGTTTAATGGGTGTTTTAAGTTCGAAACTCATTCACGAACGCATTGGAACCGGTTTTATGGGTTGAAAATTCGTAGTTTTGGCTAATTTGGCTCGCCGGAGAACGGCCGGAGTCTCGCCGGGACTCGCCGGAAAAACGGGGGAAGAAGCCGGGTTTAAAAAAATTTACACAATTAGTCCCTGCGGTTTCAAGTTTATGATTTTATGTTTGAAACTTCTTATTAAGTTTCTAAATTGACAGAAATAACCCTGGACTTTATTATTAATATTACTATCATTATTAATGTTATTATTATTGTTATTATAATTATTATAATTATTTATTATTATTATTATTATTATTATCATTATTATTATCATTATTATTATTATTATTATTATTATTATTATTATTATTATTTATTATCGCAAGCTTTATAATTGGAATACCCATAATTGTATTATTAACAAATGTTTAACATAAGTGAATGTGAAAATACAGGTGGTTACAGTCTCCCCTGCTTTAGAAAATTTCGTCCTGAAATTTGTTCACGAGGAGGCTGAAACGAAAAGATGTGGGTACTTGGTTTTCATTTGGTCCTCACGTTCCCAGGTGTACTCTGGCCCACGTTTAGACTCCCAACGAACTTTGACAATGGGTATCCGACTGCGTTTGAGTTGTTTAACTTCCCGATCCATAATTTCCACAGGTTTCTCAATAAAGTGCATAGATTCATCAATCTGGACTTCATCGAGTGGAATGTGGAGATTTTCATCGGCAAGACATTTCTTGAGGTTGGACACATGAAACGTCGGATGTATATTGCTAAGTTCCTGGGGTAATTCAAGCTTGTAAGCCACTTTCCCAATTCGCTCGAGTACTTTGAATGGACCCACATAACGAGGTGCTAGCTTCCCTTTCTTTCCAAAGCGAATCACTCCCTTCCAAGGTGACACCTTAAGAAGTACGAGATCACCAACATTGTATTCCATAGGCTTACGTCTTTTGTCAGCATAATGCTTTTGACGATTTCTAGCAGCGACCAAGTTATCACGGATCTTATGAATTTTGTCGGTTGTTTCTTGTATCAATTCCGGACCAGTAATCTGTGATTCACCAATTTCAGACCAGCAGATGGGAGATCGACACTTTCGACCATACAAGGCCTCAAATGGTGCCATCTGGATGCTGGTATGATAACTGTTATTGTAAGAGAATTCGATCAACGGAAGATGAGAATCCCACGATCCACTGAAATCAATGACACAAGCCCGGAGCATATCCTCGAGGGTTTGTATCGTTCTTTCAGTCTGACCGTCGGTTTGTGGGTGATAGGCTGTGCTAAGATTCAGTTGAGTCCCGAGAGCTGATTGGAGACTTTTCCAGAAACGAGGGATGAAACGACCATCGCGATCAGAGATAATATCTAAAGGTACACCATGACGACTGACTATTTCATTAATGTAAATACGAGCCAATTTCTCGACTTGATAATCTTCCCGAATTGGAATGAAATGAGCCGACTTAGTCAATCGATCAATGATAACCCAGATACTATCGTGACCACTAGCGGTACGAGGCAGCTTGGTAATGAAATCCATGGATATGCTTTCCCATTTCCATAGTGGAACCTCGGGTTGTACAAGTAATCCAGAGGGACGTTGATGCTCAGCTTTGACTTTGGAGCACGTGAGGCATTTAGATACATACAAGGCTATATCTTTCTTCATGCCGGGCCACCAATATTGGTTCGAAGATTCATGAACATCTTATCTGCTCCCGGATGAATAGAATAACGAGCCTTATGAGCCTCATCCATGATGGTTGTTCGAAGATTATTGCGATTCGGAATCCAAAGTCGATTTAGAAAATACAGTAGTCCGTCCGACTTGGTTTCCAATTGGAGTTCAGCACCGCATGACATTTCCTCATACATGTTGCCCTTGGTGACTGATTCGTGTTTAGCTTCGAGTATACAGGTCACAAGGTCGGTTTGAATGGTAACACTTTGAAGCATAACTTGGCCCTTACGACTTAATGCATCGGCTACGACATTAGCTTTACCGGGGTGGTAACGAATCTCACAGTCGTAGTCATTGAGTAGTTCGACCTATCGTCGTTGCCTCGTGTTAAGCTCCTTCTGGTTGAAGATATGCTGGAGACTCTTATGATCGATGAATACAACACATTTAGTGCCATAGAGATAGTGTCTCCAGATTTGAGTGCGAATATCCAGATTTTGAGTGCGAATACGACAGCACCCAATTCAAGATCGTGCGTCGTATAATTTTTCTCATGAATCTTCAATTGTCTTGAAGCATAAGCGATAACTTTGCCTCGCTGCATGAGTACGCAACCTAGACCTTGTTTTGAAGCGTCACAATAGACAACAAAGTCGTCGTTTCCATCAGGAAGAGTTAGAATCGGTGCCTCACACAACTTTTGCTTGAGCGTTTGAAATGCTTTTTCTTGATCAGGCCCCCAAGAAAAAGGTTTATCCTTGTGGGTCAAAGCAGTGAGTGGCACAACAATCTTTGAGAAGTTAGGTATAAAACGTCGATAATATCCGGCTAGACCCAGGAATGAACGAATCTCTGTAAGAGTTTTAGGTTCTCCCCATTTCTTTACTGCCTCGATCTTTGCGGGATCAACATGAATTCCCTTGCTGTTTACTATGTGACCAAGAAATTGAACCTCATTAAGCCAAAATTCACACTTTGAGAATTTGGCGTAGAGTTTCTCCTTCCTCAGAAGTTCGAGTATTAGACGAAGGTGATTCTCGTGATCGGATTTCGATTTGGAGTATATCAAGATGTCGTCGATGAATACAATCACGAATTTGTCTAGGTATGGCCGACACACGCGATTCATTAAATCCATGAATACTGCCGGTGCGTTGGTTAACCCGAATGGCATCACTGTAAACTCGTAATGGCCATATCTCGTTCGGAAAGCGGTTTTTGGAATATCATCATCATGCACACGAAGTTGGTGATAACCAGAACGAAGATCGATCTTTGAGAAATGAGTGGCTCCTTGAAGCTGATCGAACAGATCGTCGATTCTGGGTAATCGGTAACGGTTCTTGATTGTGAGTTTGTTGAGTTCTCGATAGTCAATGCACATACGGAATGAGCCATCCTTTTTCTTCACGAATAATACCGGAGCTCCCCATGGTGACGAGCTAAGGCGAATGAATCCTTTGTCTGACAGTTCTTGCAATTGGCTAGCAAGTTCTTGCATCTCAGATGGTGCAAGTCGATAAGGAGATTTTGCCACGGGAGTTGCACCAGGTACAAGGTCGATTCGGAATTCAACTTGACGAACGGGAGGAAGACCGGTTAAATCTTCGGGAAAGACTTCAGGAAACTCTCGAACAACCGGAATGTCTTCAATCTTCTTAGGTTTCTCATCTGCCTTCACGATATGAGCTAAGAAAGCCACGTAATGCTTGCGGAGGTACTTTTGAGCTTTGGTACAAGACATGAGTTTAAGCCCCTTGTAAGGTTTTTCCCCGTAGATTTGTAGTATGCTTCCAGTCGGGAGAGGGATACGAATGGTCTTTTCATGACAAATCACTTCAGCATGATTCTGTGATAACCAGTCCATGCCTACTATAACATCGAAACTACCCAGTTGCATGGGTATAAGATTGATAGGGAAATCATGCTCGCTTAGATTCAAAGTACAGTCGGGAATGACAGAATTAATTGTAATGGGTTTTCCGTCAGCTATCTCTACCGTAAAGGGGTTATCTAGCTTGATTCGGGCACTAGCAAATAAGGGCTCAAAGTCTAAGGATACAAAGCTTTTATCTGCAACGGTGTCAAAAAGAATCGAAGCGTATTGATTATTAATTTGGAACATACCGTTCACCACGTCGTTGCTAACTTGAGCTTGTTGGGCATTGATGTTGAATGCTCGACCTTGAGCTGCAGGGACGGCCTTGAGAAGCTTCGGACATTGGTTGCGGAAATGGTTGGGATCTCCACATTGGTAGCAAGCTCTTGCGTGTGTGATTGTCGGGGTATGCTAAACAGTCGGTGTGGTAACTGGAACCCTTGCAGTATTCTTGCACACGTTGAATGTATGGCCGAAACGACCACAATTGGTGCATTGACGACATTGAACGTTAGCAGGATGGTGATACTTGCAGTGGTTACATTGAGGAAAGGGTCCAGCGTATGGCTTTTTCATCGGTGGTTGGTCATTTACTGTTGGTTGACGAGTTGGAGGGACTTGATTAATTGGCACAGCAGGGGTAATCACAGCAAAGTTTTGGGATTTAGCCTTCCTCTTCTTGTTTTGAGAAGGTTCAGGTTTTTCCTCCTTAAGGGTTTCAGCTGAGGGTTTCCCGGGCACCTTCTTAGCACCCTTCCTAGTCAGGGTTCCAGCCTTGACATGATTGTCAGTTAGCTGAGCAGCTAACCGGATGGTATCTTCCAAGGTTGCAGGATTCCTACCCCACACCGTGTCTTGAATTTGCATGGGTAGACCACCGATGTATTTCTCAATAGCCCGAGTTAAAGGAGTAACCAGATGAGGAACAAGTAGACTCAGTTCATGAAATCGGTTGGTATAAGCTAGATTTTCTCCACTTTCTTGAGTTAAGTCCCAGAACTCAGCTTCCAATTTCTTAATTTCATTTCTCGGACAGAATTCCCGAGTCATGAGCTCCTTAACTTCATCCCACGTCAATGCTAATGCGACCTCAGTTCCACGGGTTCGTTTCTCACCGTTCCACCAGGTGAGTGCTCTCTTTTGAAGAACACTTGTAGCGTAGCGAACCTTGAGATTCTCGGGGCACTCACTATTGAGGAAAGTGTTCTCGATACTCTCAAACCACTGTAAAAGACCGGTGGCACCTTCGGTCCTGCTAAACTTAGTGGGATTGCAAGAATTGAAATGCTTGTAAGTACAAACTCGTGGAGGGTTTGGTGCAGTTGGGTTTTGTACGGCTTGATTTGAACGGTGTTGTTTCCTTGGTTCAAATGGGTAAGCAGTGTTGGGATAACCGCAGCAACTTCACGTGCCACTATAGCAGCAATCTTGCGGCCAGAGCTTCTAGATCAGGAGCGGTTTTGACGAGAAGACATGCTGTATAATATGGAAAGAAGAAACCTCTATGAGAAACGGGTAATTGGTTTTTAAAACTTTTCAAAATAATAAAATCGTTAATGAGATTGTTTAGAATAACAATGAGAGGTTAGGAGTGTAAACGTTCGGTTCGCAAACCAAAGCGAATACGTTGACTTATCAAAGTATTTGTGTCCACCACAACCTTAATGAGGACATGCGTACCTATAAGCGAATACTCATCTCGAGGGTTCCCAGGTAAGGTAATCAAGTTGTATGAATACCTTGCCTAGACAGAACACCTTAACATACAGGTATCCCACTCTTCCAGCATTGCATGTTCTCGGTCATGTGACACGGACTTTGACGAGATTTGAAAACCATGAATAACAATCGAGTTTTGGAGTTTGAAATCACTTGAATTAGGCACACAATGCCTTAGAATATGAGTTAAGATTCGTGTGTATATTGATAGATTCAAAGTATAAGAAGAATCACATAAAGCAGATAATCACATAATCAAGTATAAACATGTAAGGCACATGAAATCCTATCTAAGCATATAAAATACATGAGAAAACTCATGTGTAAAGGTACTTAGTTATAGTCTAGGTCATTCCATTTCTAATAACCTAATTCCCTATAACCATGGCTCTGATACCAATCTGACACACCCCGACCGACAGCGGAATCATCGGAGCGGACGAGGGAATGATTGATTGTTCATAACACATGGTTGTCTAATAGTGGAAATAATATTAAAATCAGATTACAAGATAAAATGAGTTCAACATACACAAATACAACAATCGAAACCACAAATAATAATTGTCTTTTATTTAACTAGGTCCGTGTCTTAAATGAGCACGTAGAAGTCCACTATCTTGCTTAACCTGAAATCATGTGAGAAAATAAAGTCAGCTAACGAGTTAGCTGGTGAGTAATCACAGTTTTGAATATACATATAGATTGATTGATTGATCCATCGAGAATAATTCAATTCACAAGATAATATTAAGACTTATATGGCAACCGCGAAGCATATAGATAAACCGACACAATATAAACCCCTTGACTTGACACTTGCATATAATAGACTCCACACAAACACCATAGATTGACTAATTGCCTCTGGCATAATCACCACTCGTAAGCCATGTGGGGTGGGTTATTCAAACCAGTAGATCTACCATTGATACCAGGATTGATTGATTGAATTATGGTTTTACTGTCGTCCAGTTTATCACAGTATGTTCACGTAATTGCAAGTAATAACATAACCTGTCTTGAATTGAATTGAAAATGAAATAACAATAGAATATCATGATAGAATATATTGTATCACATGATTTCCCCCAAATAGGAAATGATATAAAAAGGGGATATGAATACTCACTTGATTGATGAGGTTGGAATTTGGACGTGATAGATTAGACACCCACGATTTCCTTATGATTAACCTAAGGAACGGTGTCTCGAGTTAGAATAATAATGATTTGGGAATTTGGGAATGTATTAGGATTTCCATGGTAGTTTAAATTGATTAATTTTATTTGGTTTGAAATGTCTTGAAATAAACGAATTTGTTGAAAGTGATTATGTCCAGGATTTTAATAAAAATTTATGCATATAAGTTATACATATATACAATTTATTAATAAATTTTTATATGTATATCTATATACATAATTATATATATTCATGTAATTATATCTAATTTCATGTATGATTACATACATAATTATATGTATATAATAAATTTATACTTAAGTAAGCGTAACTATATATTGTACGTTAATTATATACATATGTTATAAATTGTATACGATGGTGTAAAATTATATATACCTGTAATTTATTTAGATAAAAGTTGTTTCGATAATTGAATAATATATATATGTATATATGTTGAATTCAATTTATTTATTGTATAATTATGTATTATACACTAATTATAAATTTGTGGATAATACAATTAGTTATTTTTATTTATTTAAAACAAATAAAAATAAATGAATAAAATATAAAAATAATTTCAGAAAATAATTAAAGGGTTTTAGAAAATTTTAAGGTTTGTAAAAATGTTTTTATGATTTTTAGAATTTTTTCTAAATTTTTTTAAAGCCTAAAAAGAAGCTTAAAAATATGTGAGGTGGCCCGGGGTCGAACCCGGGACCTCCTGTTTGAGATGGAGCATGGGAACCGGTGAACCAAAGGCCTAAGCCGCGAGAGTTCTCGGCCTTTAATTCTTTTAACCTCTCAAACTTGTTTCTCCCAACCCTTGATGAACCCTAGATCGAATCCGAACCAAATTGAACCTCGGATCGATCATGTAAATGAAATTAACCTTAGGGCTTTTAATCCCCAAGTGAAAACGAGTTCATAGAGGTATTAATTACCTGTTGAGATGATATATTCGATGAGTTTGAGTTCGAGATAGGTCCGCGGCTTTAGAAGAATCAAATTCGATGATTGTGTGTGTTTCAGATGATTTTGAGAGTATAGGTAGGTTCGGGACTGAGAAATGGTTAATAATATGACATCAATTTGATTATTGAAAGTGTTTAAGTGGGTTTATTAGCTGGATTAGAATCCGAAGTTAAAGTGACAATTATAGCCGTTTATTTGACTAATTCCACACGTTTTTGTGTTGGAATTCAATCCAAATTGGATCCAAGGAAACTTTCGGTGAGATTGTGGGGTTCAAATTTGATAATTTGACTGATTTCTTGTCGGGAATTTTGTGATCTCGAAGTGGAAACTTTGGATTCGAATTTACCAGTGATTAATCGTGTTTAATGGGTGTTTTAGGTTCGAAACTCATTCACGAACGCATTGGAACGGTTTTATGGGTGAAAAATCGTAGTTTTGGCTAATTTGGCTCGCCGGAGAACGGCCGGAGTCTCGCCGGGGACTCGCCGGAAAAACGGGGGAAGAAGCCGGGTTTAAAAAAATTTACACAATTAGTCCCTGCGGTTTCAAGTTTATGATTTTATGTTTGAAACTTCTTATTAAGTTTCTAAATTGACAGAAATAACCCCTGGACTTTATTATTAATATTATTATCATTATTAATGTTATTTTATATTATTATAATTATTATAATTATTATTATTATTATTATTATTATTATTATCATTATTATTATTATTATTATTATTATTATTTATTATCGCAAGCTTTATAATTGGAATACCCATAATTGTATTATTAACAAATGTTTAACATAAGTGAATGTGAAATACAGGTGGTTACACTAATCAACCTAGGGCACACTTATGGTAATGGTCGGAACTCCAACCTTCTTAATGTTCCCGTTTAACACATGTTAGCTTAATCGTATCAACCAGCATAGCTAGGTTCACAATATTGGCATTAAAGCAAATCATCTAAACCATCAGAGAGGCTTATTCTACTACTCACTAGATTTTTCCCAGTGTTCTTCTTAATTCTGTTTGGTCTAATGTCATAAGGTATGACATCAGTTTTGTCAATTCATGGAGTTTGTCAATATAAAGAGCACGACTTAACCCTACCATTGCATGATTTTAGAATTACAATTCTAACTTTTGCATTTCATTCCTTAGATAATAGTAACCCTACTTATAAACATCACCGGTATACTAAGAATGTGCTTAAATTGGTTACACGACACCTTAATTTTCCTTAGCATCATCCCAAAGAATAACTTAATGTATGTAGGTATCATCACCCTTCTATATTTCCTGTAGTCCACTTTTATTCTAAGCATTCAATCAGTTCCTCAGTTACTGAAATGCTAAGTAGAGGAATGCCTCTTAAAAGATAAAATTAATATCATGATTGGAAATACCATGAAGGCTCTAAGTAGGACAGGACTTAAGTAATAACAAGTAAACTACAAGCACATAAGCATAATATGTCTAATGATAGCTGCCTATCCTTCATACTTTCAGGATTTCAGGTATAACCATGTTAGGGAAAGTACTAGGGAAACAAGTCTCTCTTTAAATTAGGACAAGTGTAGCTTAGATTACCAAATGGAACACGTCAAGGTAATTTGACCCATTTGCCTTTTAGACTTGTATATTGACCACAATAACTTTACGTGCTATAGTAGTAGCAATCTTACGGCCAGAGTTTCTAGACCGTGAACGGATTTGACGAGAAGCCATTCTGAAAGATCATAAGAATTTTCATGGAAATTGGGTAATATGAGCTATTCAACATGAAAACGACAATCGAGATTTTGGCATAATAGCAATGAGATGTTCCAGGCGTAATTATTTGATTTGTAAATCAAAGCGAGTACGTTGATTAATCAAAGTATTGGGTCAATCACAATTTTGTTGAAGACATGCGTACCTATAAGCAGATACTCATCCCGAGAGTTCCCAGGTAAGGTAAACAGGTCCATCGGTTGATTTGGATTTATACAAATACCTTGCCTAGACAGAACACCTCGAGATACAGGCATCACGCTCTTCCAGCATTACATGTTTCAAGTTGTAAGACACAGACTTTGACGAATTTGAAAACCACAAATAACGATTCAAAGCTCATTTTGAAAACCATTTGATTTAGGCACGATGATAAGTGTAGATCCCACATGTCATTGGAAAGAGTCAAAGAGTCAAAGTTAAGTTTAGGAAAACAACTATCTAAGTTTAAGCATATAACCTCTTAATCCTATTCGATCTCTAACTAAGGCAATTTACTTTGTGCAACTATTGTGTGTGGCTATAGGCTAGATGCAATTCCTAACTCACTATAACCAATGGCTCTGATACCAATCTGTCACACCCTCAAATCCGGGTCTGGAATCTATCACGGAGGGGTGAGCAAACAGGATCGAACACAGTAGTTACACATGAGATGCAGTTTTCTATATGATAAGTTTTAGATAATCAATCTATTATTATTCAGAGCATTAGATATTATACGCAGCGGAAATAAACATATAGATCGTTTCTTAACAATACGTCTAATCATATCTCAGATAATAAACAATATGTATCTTGAGCTCTTATATGGTCCTACGTGCATGTCCATAAGCTCCTAGTATCTACTGAGAATACATGTAAAATCAAGTGTCAACACAGGGTTGGTGAGTTCATAGGTGTGTAAAACATATTTGATAAATCATCAATTATCATTCAAAGAAGGGTTTATTGTAAAAGTGTGAGTTTAAATTACTCACCGGTATATGAATAGCCTGTCGGAACCCTTTTTATTAAGGTGAACCCGCTATCCCACATACCCACTATGTACAAGCCCAACAAATCCTTCACATAGGATTTGCCCATGTATCATAGTTTATTATTTCTATGTACAAGCCCAACAAATCCTTCACCTAGGATTTGCCCATGTAACATAGTTTAATATCTATTTCATGTGTATATTATGTTATTTATAATAATTCAAATCAGAGGGCGCGAATCCTCTCTTTACATTTATCCTCATATGGGTTGTAAGTGGAACTATTATGGCAAAACTTTATATAGCGCACATCTGCCTTCTCAACACCAGAATAGTCATCCCGAATGATAGCGAGATCTTTATGCATCTGATAAGGACCACATGTCCAAACCTTTGTGGGGGTCAGTCATCCCGATAATACTATCCAAAAGATCCCTACCTTGTTAATAGTCCAGTTTACAGAGAAGGATTTTCAATATAACAATATGTAATCATAAATGTGATCAAATTATTATTTAACATAATACACAAAAATAATTTGTAATTTCAATTACAACATGTATTCCAGCCCCAAAAATATTTAAATGGTTAAAAAGGGGAATAGTTATGAACTCACCTCAGTCCTTGTATAGTGTTGACAAGCTAGTAAATTTCTCCTAAGGAATTATAATTCACATAAGCAAACCAATACAAATCCATAACCTAAATAAGTTAGATCTTGAACCTGGCGTTCAATTGATCTAAGGTTTGGTTTCGGGGATTTGTTATAAACATATAACTACTTATTTAATTATCTTTATTAATTCTTTAATAATTAAAGATTTATATTTCATAAAATTTGATTGGTTAATAATGATCTTAACATATCATTATATTCTAAATAAATTGTAGACATTATTTAAACATGTAAGTTTATATTTAATTTTTGTAA
This sequence comes from Flaveria linearis, assembly GCA_024085815.1. NCBI lineage: Eukaryota > Viridiplantae > Streptophyta > Magnoliopsida > Asterales > Asteraceae > Flaveria > Flaveria linearis. The sequence goes on along the minus strand of JABSNV010001010.1, from coordinate 64,168 downwards.
GATTTTATAAATATTTAAATTTATAAAATCTACTTTGTGTTTATTTTCTCATAATTAATCCATAATTAATATTATAATGTCTATAATAATTTGATATTTCAAATCATTATTAAAATCCATTTTATAAAAATAACAATTTATAACCTTTGTAACAATTTATAAATTAATAAATAAATAAGGTTTTTAAGAAAATAATTTTCCAGAAAATAATTATATAACTTCCAAAATAAACAAGGTTTATAAAAACTATTTTTATAATTTTTAAAAATTTTTCTGTATTTTTAAAATGTCAAAAAGGCCTTTAAAAATATATGTTGGGGGCCGGGTTCTAACCCGTGACCTCCTGCTTGAATGTGAGTGCAGAACCGGTGGAACAAATGCCTAAGCCGCGGTATTCATGGTTTCCAAATGCTTTTAACCCATTAAACCCATTTCCCCCAATTCCCCCAAGAACCGTAATTCGATTTGGGTCAAATTGAACATCGATTCGCTGATGTTAATGAAATTAAGCATAGGGCTTTCAATCCCCACATGAAATCGAGCATGTAGGTAGTTTTAATTACCTGTTTTGAAGCTCGATACGTTATGTTCGACTAGTTGCAGGTCCGCGACAGAGGTTAGATTAATTGTGATGTGTTTGTGTGTTTTCAGCTCAAATGGAACTCGATGGAAGTTTTTAAATGCTCTAAAGTTCGATAATGCGTGATTAATTTAGTTGTTATTGCGGTTGTAGTGCGATTTTGGTGAGTGGGTCGGCCGACTTTCGGTCGAAAGTGGAAATTACACTAAACCAACTTCATTATTCAATTTGATGTGGCCCCCGAGTTCGATTCATGCACGATATGGTGTCGGGGTGTTTAATTTGATCGAAAAATGATTAAATTTTGGCGTTTGGGGTTGCCGGAGGGGCCGGAGAGGGTGGCCGGAGGGGAGGTCGACGGGAAGGGAATAGTGGCCGGGGGGTTGGGTTTTAAGCATTTATAGAAATGGTCCCTCAGGTTTACTTTACTTATTATTTCATGTTCAAAGTTTTTAAAACAAGTTTCATGAATTACAAAATCACCCCCTGGACTTTATTAAATCCAAGTTTAATACATTTTTATAAATTATTATTATTAATAGCAATATTATTAATATCATTACTATTATTATTTATATCGAATATATACATATATATTTATATACATATATATATATATATATTATATATATATATATATATATATATATATATATATATATATATATATATATATATATATTAGTCAACAAAATTTTTTTTCCGGGTTGTCACACTGAGCGCCAAATGATGGTCTCACTGGCTAGCAGGTTGATTCATCTTCGGTACGAATTGATCCATTAGTAAAAACTAATTGATGAACATTTATTTCTTTTATGCAACAATTGTTTTTATCAACAGAACTAACCAATAAGAAGTTGATTATGCGATAAGCAACAACTAAGCAATCAATAACAATTGTACGATCAACATTAACTTACTAGTAACTAAATTACTGTTAACAAAAGTCAATAAATAACAATAACTTAGTAAGTTACTACTAACATAGTTCTTGCTAATAATAGTCAAATTAAACGTCAAATATTTTAACCTAACATACATATTTTGATGAGGCATTATGTTATTTCAACTAGATGTTGTGATAGTTTTTAGTTGTAAAAAGAAAGTGTTTGGTCTATTTGGGCAAAAGGGTTCTCAACATAAACACAAGGTCTCTTTATTTATTTATTTTTTTTCTGAATTATCTAAAGATGATTTCGAGAAGGTTACTAAAATTCTTCAATCTAATAGTGACTTCACATGATTTAGAAAGACTATCCAAGAAAATTTAAACCAAGAATCTTATATAGTATGTACATTTTTAATTTTAAGTTTTTACTTTTTGAAAATATATTATAAAATCTTTTAAACTTTCTATATATGAAAAAAAAATACATGGATCTGTTATAAATTATTTTGGGGGAATGGCGGGCTACGTTTGTTGTTGTGTGGTGGGTCAATGGAACGGGCCAAAATCATTAGGCAGCAGTGAGTATTTTGGTTTTACTGAACTTTTAAACATATTGAATATGAACACTAAAAGTTATGTTTTTTTAAAAATTATTATATTCAGCCGGGCTAGAAATTGGTGTATCAAAAGTGTTAGAATAAAGCAAATATTCAATAGTTAATTAGTAATAACTATATAGTAAACAAAAAAGAGAATAGGAAAACAAATTTTTTTATTAAGTAAAGAGAGAGAAATGATAAAATAATGACAACAATAAGATTTAAAAATTAAGAAAGAACAAGGAGAAACACATTTATCAATTAATTGAAGAAACAGAAAACAAACCAAGTAAATAAGTGCTCACACAATTGTGATAAACTATTATTTTTACCATTCGCGCGTTGCGGCGATGTCGTACGCATCGTGATAAAGAATAGACTACAATCGACCTGACTAATTTCTGAACTAATTGTACATCGTAACGTATAGTAATTCGAATTTATATGCTCAAATGATAACGCAGTAAACACAAATAAAATTTAGCATGTGCTTCACGCCGTATGTGGAGTGATAAAATATAGACTACAGTCGTCCTTACTCGTTTTTAAAACCATATTTGTGTCAGAACACATAGTAATCAAATTTATGCTAACGTATCATATTTGACCTAACTCATTTTCAAACAAAACTTATATCGAAAAGTAAACTAACTCACAATTTATATTCGTCTCACTTGTTTTTCAAATTCTTTTTCATAAAAACGTAGACAATATACCGATACGTACATAAAAATAAGAACATGATTTTTTTATGTAATAATTCATAGAAGGTAATCCCAAAGCTTTTTAACGTCAAAGTAACATTGTATAAACTCATAAAAGTTGAATAGTTAAAGCTGTAAAATTTAAAAATTAAGGGGTGAAAGTTGAACCTTTCTTTTAAAATAAAAAAAATTGTAATTTTGTGAAATTATCTTTTGAATTAATTAAATGTTTTTTTTGGAGTTGGGATGATAGAAATTAATTAATTGTTTTTAAAGTTGGGTGGAAGAAATTAAAAAGAAGAATTAAAAAAGAGGCTGCAAAGAATCAAACCAAGCACCCCCATTTAAAAGCCATGAATTTAACCAACTATGCTAACTATACTAACCATTGTTGTTGAGACCGGATCGGACCGGCCGGTCCGACCGGGAATTGGGGCCTGGTCCGGTCCGGTCTGGGGTGGTTCGGTTTTGGCAGGTTGAACCGGCCGGTCGTACCCGAACCGGCGGTTGGACCGGCGAACTGGGCCGGTTCGGACCGGTTTTCAATTTTTTTTTGATTTTAGTGGGTAAAAACGGGGTGTTAAACCATAAATTAGTACGTCGGATATACAAATATAGTTAAGTTTTATATATAACTATAAAATATATGTATAAATCATATATAAATTACTTATATTTAATTACATATATAAATATAATTAAAATATAGTTAAATCCGGTCCGACCACCAAACCAGTAATGCGTCCGGTTCGACGTCCGGTCCGATTCGACGTCCGATTCGATTCTGGAAACATTAATGCTAACTATACAATTAGCATATATATGAAAACAGAGCTATATATGTTAAAAGGCAAAGTTGAGTGGTCCAATCCCATTGGCCACCGACATTTGCTTTTAAGTATTAGCAGAATGTTAACCTTATTTACTTATTTTCTATATATAAACAGAGACATACAAAGAGAGAGACACAAGCATATGAACTGATCAATTTAGAGTATGACCAATGAATGCTATAAAGTCCGATCATCCGGGTAAATTCATTGGCGAAAATCCACCCACGCCTGCAAACACAGACATCGCTGATTACCCGGCTCGCCACTGTGTAAAACCCCTGACCCACTTGAAGCATATTGCAACAAGTGAGACTCGAACCCATAACCTACACATTGAAAAGCCATAAGGTGCCTTCTCCCAAAATCCATTGATCTAGGGCTCACTGGCGATCAATTCAGAATACTAAAATGCAAAAAAAAAAAAAATGCAAAGTAAGTCTAAGCCGTTCATTTTATTTTCCAAGTTAAAAAATAGCATAGAAAATGAAACGACATACACACACGCACGCACGCAACATACTAGGTGGACACTTGTATATTATACGGGTTGAATAAAAATATATTAAATAGCTAGCAATAAGAATTTTTGAATTAAGAAAGATAAATGAAACTTATTATAAGGTTAATAAATAGAAACATGAAAGTAAATGATGATAATAAAAATTAAAGGTTTAACAAAGAGAAGCGAGAAACAAACTTAACCATTAGTTGAAAACGAGCAGCGGAAAAAATAATCAGCTACTTACAAAAGTGTTACAAATGATGCACACATCTACTTGTTTTTTATATAATAGATCTAATAGTTACTATTTCTCACATTGTATGCACGACACATGATGTATACACAGGGCCGGCCCATCTTTGAAACCCAAGACGCATTGGGCTTGGGGCCCTAAAAAAATAGGGGCCCATTTTAAATTTTTTTTTTTGTATAAGTAGGCCTATTTCTCAAACCTTCTCAAACCCAACTACCCAAGTCGAAGGCTTTTCAGTTTTCATCTCCCCTATTCACCTTCTTCGAAGTTCGAAGAGTCCGACCAACTGACCAAGAGTCGGAGTGTCCGACCAATCGGCGAGTCGGCGATGGCTCGTTCACCAAGAGCCTTCGAGGAATCAACGGGCGGTGGGCTGTGGGCGACGATATGAGGCGCCAGGCGAAGTTCCAATCGATTCCAAGTTCCAATCGATTCCAAGTTTCCAAGTCGAAGGTTCAATCGAAGTTCCAACGATTGCCTCTGTCCAATCGAAGTTCCAAACTTCCAATCGATTGGCTCCTCTTTGTTGAGCAGCTGTTAATTTGTTTTTATCGATTTGGGCCTCTCTTCTTGTTTCATCGATTTGGGTATATTCTTGTTTCCCTGCTATTGATTTGTTTTTCATCGATTTACCTGCGTTTGTGCGTGTGTGTGCCTTTCGAGCCACAGCCGAGGGGGTGGGGCTTATTTTGGGTCTCGGGTGTACATGTTTCACGGTGGTGTGCCTTTGTTGTGTGGTGTGCCTTTGTTGTGTGTGTGTGCAGATTTGCAGGCAAGCACTGCTTTGATAATTTGTTTTCAAAGGTTAGTCCTCTACTCCTCTTAATCTTCATTGATTAAATTTTTTTAACTGCTTTGATAATATGTTTTAGTTTTGTTTCCCTGATTAGGTAATTAGGCGAAGTTGATATATTGATTTGGTATTAAGTTGGCCTTTGATTAGTTATTAAGTTGATAAATTGATTTGGTATATTCTTGTTTCCTGTTTCCTTTGGCCTTTGATTAGTTATTAAGTTGATAAATTGATTTGGTATAAATTAATTAGGTTTATAAGTTATAAGTTATTAGTTTTGTTTATCTGATTAGGTTATAAGTTACTTAGTTGATTTGGTATACTTTGATTAGTTTTCTTATTGCCGGTCCCAAGCCCGGATAAAGGAGGAGGGTTTTAAATAATTTTTTTTAGAAAAAAGCCCCATTTTCTTAGTTCGGTTGGGGCCCCAAAAAACGTTGAGCCGACCCTGTACATACAGATGATCCTAATAACATAATAATCAGATACCCACATTTGATTGCTATTCAATTTCACTTGCATTAATTATTATAAGAAAATAAAACCAACAATCGAAAATGAATGCAAATCTTCATCTTCATATTCTAATAAAAAGGTATCTGGGATGACACGTGTTAACACCACAATCATTCTCACCAAATTTTTCCGCCTCTCTCTTCTATTAAATAATTACCTTAATTACTAATAATACTATTTAACACTTTTTTAGATTAATAATTAATAAAGAGATCTATTTATTAATGTTATTTTTAAATAAATATTTTTTCATAAATAATAAATTTATTTAAAGCATAAGACTTTTTTTAAAAATACAAATATTTAAAATTGGTATTTTAAAAAGTTATTTTTTAAAACCAAAAATAATTAAATTTAAGAGTTATAATAAGAAAATTTTAAAAATGACATTTTTATACGGTTTGTTTTAGAGCAAAACGTTTATTTATTTTTTTTTGAAAAAAAATAAAGTTTTAAAAAGTTGATATCACTATTTTATAACTTACAGTTATTTCTAATACATAATTTCAGTGATATTATATCTTAAAATATTATTTTATAATTAATAAATTTTGTTATATTAATTTTTTATTTATTCAACCCGTGTAACACACGGGTTACTATAACTATTTAATTATAAATCAAATAATCTATTATGATTATGTTATGAAAATTGCTCTTGACAATTAAAGTAAAAATTAAAAATGTCACCGGTTGAATAAAATATAGAATATTATAATCATATAAGAGAATCTTATTTATCAAATCCAAGAATAAAAAGATTTCAATTTGAATGATGAATTTAGAAAGTGTGATAAATAAGTACATCGGGTCCATTAAGAGCCAAATTTATGAAATAAGATATAACCAAAGGACCAAGGACGTACCACAACCGTAGACCTTGATCACATGTTATGTCTGTTTAACTAAACACATGTACCACTATCAGTCCATTCTACCCCATCATAAAAGACAAAAACAAGGGTCTCTGTCTCATCCAATACACTTGACTAAATAAATACAATGTATAAATTTAAAAACAATTATTCTTATGGTTTAGGTAATATATTCATATGATTTTTGTTCATATTATGAGTTTTTCAAACTTTTTATAAATTACAACTTTAGACCTACTTGTTGTGTCGCATGTAACACACTTTTAATCATTTTCCCTAATCGTTGTTTATTCTTATGTTATGTTTTTATGAATTCTTAATATATTCTAACTACAAACATCGCGTTAAGACGTTTTTTGTTTAATGGTTTCTTTTGCCTCCCGGCCCTCTATCTGATTACATCACCAACGCCAGGTAGAGGGCCATGCTCCTAGATTTTCTCGATCGTGAAAACCATGCTCCTAGATTTCTATTGGTTGTTTTGGGTTTCGCAAAAGGTGTCAGCAAAAGAGGGATAACCGTAAGCACTTAAAGTCCCTTCAGCATATGTTTTAAGTTTGTATCTAGTTTTTATTTGTATTCAACATCACACATTGAGTTTTTGTGTGATACCTTTAAGTTTTGTCTTAACATTACATCAAACACTACTTTATAAATGATATTTTACTAAATACGTTTATTTGATTTGATGGTGTCGAAGCTTAAAATCAAAGATTCATGTTGAAACATAGTGGAAATAATATTAAATCGAGTTGGTAGAATACCCACCATCCGATCTTCACCATTGGACCCTCCAACTTTTAAAGGACTGGCGTAACACTGTCAAGACACGCGCCACCGCCACCACCACTGCCATCTGTTGTGCCACCGACGGCATCACTTCCATTGCAACTCTTGCAATGATGGTCGGAGAGGGGTTTGGACTATCTCTAGTAGCAGCAGGGGGCACAATTCTGTGGTGGGTGGTGCGCGTGGGGTAAGGCTTAAGATTGATTTCATGGTGGGTGGTGCGCGTGGGTAATGACTATGATTGTGTGTCGGGTGATTGCTAGAAAAGTGAGGCGCGTGGAAGGAAACGCCGTCGGTGGAGGAGGGGATGTACGATTCCAGGGCCGGAGATCACTGGTTGTGCTCGAGTATTGAGCAGTGGCGGAGCTTGAACATCCCCGTAGGGGGGAGTGGACGAAATTAATTTTTATTACGGGGGACGAACTCGATATTTATATAAAAATTTACACTACCAGACTGAAATTTAACACTATCGACGAAAAAAGAGCAGGTGCGCCCAGTGGGTCCCCACTATCCTCCGCCCTGGTATTGAGGAGTTTATGTTTATAACTAGTTTTAGTAAACCCGTGTATTACACGGGTTAAAAAAATAAAATATCAAATAAGAAAATGTTTTATTAGTTATAAAACTATATTTTAAGATAAAACATAATCTATAATCTATAACATATAATAAAAGAAGTTTTTTTTAGACACGTGTCATCATTCTAGCATATCAAATGACACGTGTCATTATTATAGCATATCAAAAAATTATTTTCCCGCCTCTCTCTCATAATAAATACAAATTAATTTGACTTTCCTTTTTAACTAAAATATGTTAAAACAAATATGTCTATATTTATGTTTCTTGTCTCTTTCATATTAAATGATAATTATTATAAATAAGTAAACTAAACTATTAAACATCTAAAATATAAATACCTATACTTTTGTCAACCAAGTAAAATACAAACTGCAACCAGATCAGAACCCTTCCCCCCCCCCGTCGACCTGCGCCCCCCCCATCGGCCGTCGCCCCTTCGCCCCATTCTGCCACCTTCAACCCCACCCACCGTCTCCCTTCCACCCCCGTCGCCCTTCGCCCCCACCGATCGTTGCCCTTCGTCCCCCGTCGCCACCTTCGAACCCTTCCACCGTCGCCCCTCGCCCCCATCGCAGCAGTAAGACATTGAAGGGATTGATTTTGCAGCAAGACATTGAGGTAAGATCTATGTAGTTCACCGATTATGATTATGTATTTGATTTTGCAAAAGTAAGCTGCACACATCGTCAATTTGAACCCTAAATCGCCCCTTTCCCCCCTTCGCCTCCATCGTACCCCCCCCCCCCCGCTCGCCCGCTGCTTCCGCTGCAACCCACGCCCACTACCGTCTTCGCCTCTTGCCAGCCTTCGCGAACCCCCTGCAGGATCCGCACGCTACTGCATCTTTGATGATCTTATATTAGTTGTAACGAGTGGGGAATTAGGGTTACTGTTTTCGCTCTCAATCTACGATGACGGACAGGGACAAGTACGTGGTGGATAGATGGTATGACGCACCGACAAGGAAGGGAAGAAACAACAACAAGGATGGGGGTTCAAAAAGTGGTGGTCCGGTGATTACGAAGTTCTTTGTGTCTAATCTTCCGGGCGGTTGTTCGTCGAAGGATCTGGTTGAAGTCCTCAAAAGCTTTGGTACCATTCAGGGGACGTATATCGCAAGGAAGTTCGACAAACTAGGTAAACGGTTTGGTTTTGTATCCTTTGCAAATGTTAAGGATCCGTTACGCCTTGAAAAAGATTTGAAGGACGTGTGGATTGGTTCGTACAAACTCTACATTGTGTTGGCAAGGTTTGTGGATGGGGAACGGGTATTATGGAGGGAGGATAAACAATGGGTTCCGGTCACTGAAGAAAAGAAGGCAAATATGGAGGATGGTACGGCTAAAGTGGTGATGGAGGATCCGAAGGGACCGAGCTCGTCGGAAGGGAGTTCGTTTAGAGACACGCTTCTGGGTAAGGAGGGAGGCAGTCCTATGGAGGAGGTGAGGTTGGAAGATGATTTTTCAGGGATTGCGAGGTGGAATGGCTTGGGTTGGTCGGGGTGTTGAATAATCTGCAATCTTTGATGAATCTTAGAGAGTGGCTTTTTTCAGTAAGGTGGGATAGGGTTGGTATTCGCTATGTGGGTGGGTTATCGGTCATTCTAGTGTTCGAGGATAAGATTAGTATGATGGAGTTTTTGAGCACAAAAGAGGTTTGGGAGTCTGTGTTTGTGTTGTTGGAGTTATGGGAAGGGCAAAAATTGAACTTTGATCGTATTGCATGGTTGAGAATTAGAGGTATTCCTTTGTTACTGTTAGAAGATAGGGTTGTGGATCGGATTGCTTCTAAGTTTGGACGACTTGTGCAATCGGCTCAAATTGATGATCAAACGGAGGACTTTTCGTATGCGTTGGTCGCGGTGATGTGTAATTCGTTAAAGCGTATTAACAAAGAATGTAAATTGAAGTGGAGGAAGGAGGAGTTTAGTACCGAAGTTGAGGAGGAAGTAGGTCAGTGGATCCCGGATTGTATAGGCTTGGAGGTAGAGGATCAAGACTGTGATTGGGTGAATGATAAGCGACCTGATGTAGGGGACCAAAACGTGGATAATGTGCTCAAGGATGATGGGGTCACTAAGGTTGCGTTGGAAGAGGTTCAGGAGGAGGTTGGGAATGTTGTAAGCCCTTTGCATGTTAACTCGATGGTTGAGGAGGGTGCCATGCAGAACGTGGAAGGTAAGGAAGTAGGGGGTAATTTGCTGGAAGCGGATGGCTTAGTTCTCAGTATACAGGATCCGATTGGTGACTCGAACTCAAAGAAAAAAAAGAGAGGTTATTTTCGGAAGAAATCTCGGTTTGAGAAGTCACCTTCTCCGACAGGGGGTGAGAGGCCAAAAAAGAGAGTCAGAGATGATGATCCTTACGACATTGATCGTTTTATTAACAATGTTCAACGGGGTCCGGAGGTGGCCGAGGTTCGTATGGAGAGTAATGAGGTGACTAATACAGTTGACTTGGATGATGGTGGGCCTGTGGAGGATGGGGTAGTAGACAAGGGTGATCAAGAGGTTGGTTATGTGAATACAGAGGTACAACATACAGTGATGCTAAGGAATGCTTTGGGGGTGGAAAACATTAGTAGCTTTGAAGCGGTTATTAGGAGTATGGTGGACAAAGAAGGTTTTCAATCGATGATCCAATGAATTGCATTTCCTGGAACATCAGAGGGTTGGGTTCTTCGAGTAAGTGGTCGTGGTTGAGGAATTTGAAGGTGACAAACGAGGTGGGTTTCTTGATGATACAGGAGACGCAATTTCAATCGCTTCAGGGGGTGAATGTAGGTTCGTTGTGGGGTTCGGGTATGTTTGAGTTTGATTATGTTGATGCTGTGAGGCATTCAGGGGGTCTTTTGTCGTTATGGGATGCGAAGGTTTTCGCTATGTCTACGGTTATTAAACGGCGCTACTTTTTGGTGGTCACGGGGTATATAAAGAACGATGGTCAGAAGGTGAACTTTGTTAATGTGTATTGCCCTCAGAAGATAGCTGACAAGAGGTTAGTGTGGGAAGAACTTAAATCGTTGATTACGTTTGATGAAGAGTTGTGGATAGTGGCGGGTGATTTTAATTGTGTTTGAGATCGATTAGAGTGAAGGAATTCAAAGTTCAATGAAGCTGCTACTTGTAAGTTCAATGAGTTCTTAGAGGATTCGGGGTTGCAAGAGTATTCGCTCCGTGGTAGGAAGTTCACTTATCTCGCGGGGAACAATCTAAGTCGCATAGATAGAGTTTTTGTTTCATGGTCTTTTACTAATAAATGGAGCAATGCGGAGTATAGGGTGCTGGATCGTATAGAATCGGATCATTGCCCTTTGTTGTTAAAGATTGAGTCGAAGAATTTCGGGGCCAAACCCTTTAGGTTCTATAACTCTTGGCTCAACAGGGATGGTTTAGAGAAGGTGGTGCAGGATTCGCTGGCTGGGGAGTTCGCGTCAGGTAGGCCGGATATCAATATGTTGCGCATGTTCAGAAGACTAAGGAGTAAGATTAAAGATTGGCATGGTCTACAACTCAAGTGTGAAAAGGAAGAGGAAGATAGTCTTAGAGCTGAGATTGTGGAATTGGAATGTACCCTGGAAACGCACGATTTGTCTGAAGCTGAAATGTGGGTTTTAGAAGAAGCTACTAAGAGATTGAAAGAACTGGATAATTTTAAGGGTCGAGATTTGAAGCAAAAAGCCAGGGTCAGGTGGGCAAAAGACGGGGACGCGAACTCATCATTTTTTCATGGTGTTATTAATTCGAGGAGGATCGCTAACACGATTCCAGGTTTGTACATTAAGGGTGAATGGGTGACGAGGTCGCAAACGATAAAGTGTGAAGTTCGTCGATTTTTCAAAGAGAAATTTGTAGAGGAACTAAAGGTGCGGCCTAATCTTATGGTGCATGATGTTAAGAAGCTGGATAGGGAGGCGTCCGAACAGATTATTGCTCCTTTTCTAGAAAATGAGATTAAAGAAGCTGTTTGGGAGTGTGGGAGTGATAAAGCGCCCGGGCCGGACGGATTTAATTTTCGTTTTATCAAGAAGTTCTGGCACTTGTTCGCTGGTAAGTTATTGGAGGTCTTTAAGGCGTTTGAGGATACGGGGGTTATTAGTAGGGGGTGGGGTCTTCCTTTATTACTTTAGTGCCTAAAGTAAACGACCCGGTGGAATTGGGTGAGTATAGACCTATTAATTTGATTGGCGTCGTCAGTAAAGTTATCTCAAAAGTGCTAGCTAATCGTTTAAGGAAGGTGATTGATGGGTTGATATCAGAAACGCAATCGGCTTTCATAGCAGGGAGGTATATTCTGGATGGTCCATTGATTATTAGTGAGCTTCTTTCCTGGGCCAGAAAAAGTAAAAGGGAGCTATTTATGTTCAAAATTGATTTCGCTAAAGCTTATGATAATGTTAACTGGGAATTTTTGCTTTCGATTATGAGACAGATGAGGTTTCCCGAAAAGTGGTGTATGTGGATAAAGGGTGTCTTAGTTTCGGCCAGGTCGTCCGTTTTGGTGAACGGTTCCCCGACGTTTGAGTTTTCTTGTGAGAAGGGGCTGCGGCAAGGTGATCCTATGTCTCCTTTCTTATTTATTATTGTTATGGAAGCTTTCGCTGGTATGATGAGAAAGGTGATCCTAAGAACGGGTTAGTTTTGTCCCATTTGCTATATGCTGACGATGCTATGATTATGGGAGAGTGGTCGCAGAACAATCTCGGTACATTGCGAAGATTACTAAGGGTCTTTCACTTGTGCTCGGGCCTTAGTATAAATATTAATAAGTCTACTTTGTTTGGAGTGGGGAAGGAAGTAGACGAGGTGGTTGTCATGGCTCAGTCTCTTGATTGTCGCTCGGGGGTTACTCCTTTCACTTATCTTGGTATTACTGTGGGTGCCAATATGGGTAGGATTAACAACTGGGATCCGGTGATCAAGGTTTTTACTACTCGGCTATCGAAATGGAAATCCAAAGTGCTATCGATTGGTGGTCGGTTGGTCTTGATAAAATCTGTGTTGGAAAGTATCCCGTCTTATTATTTTGCCTTATATAAGGTTCCATCGACTATCATTATGAAATTAGAGGCGCTGATTAAAAGATTCTTGTGGGGTGGAGACCCGGATGTTAGGAAGGTGCATTGGGTAGCTTGTGATAAGGTTGCGATGCCCAAGAAATATGGAGGGTTGGGTCTTAGTCGATTGGAAGATAGTAATAATGCGTTCCTTTTAAAATGGTTATGGAGGTATAGGGTGGCAGGTGATGCTATGTGGCGTAAAGTGATTGATTCCTTACATGGTTCGGTTAGACAATGGGAGACTTATCCAGCGAAAACTAGTCTCTCGGGTACGTGGTCCAAGTTGGTTAAGAATGGTTTTAAAGTCAAGGTGGGTGATTCCATAGGTGCGAATATGATTCGGGCCAGTGTGGGAAATGGGTTGGCGATTAAGTTTTGGATGGATCCTTGGATTTCTAAAGTGCCATTGAAGGTGATGTTCCCGAATTTGTTCCGGATGGAGTCCAATAAATGGTGTAGTGTCGCTGACAGGATTGGGGGGCCTGATGGGGATGGTCCGATTTGTTGGGCTTGGAGGAACTACCCGGCTGCGCAACAAGAGGTTACCGAATTAATAGAGTGTCACAGGTTGTTGCATGGTCAACTATTACTGGATCATCCGGATACTTGGGCATGGCATGATCGAGGCCCAATTGTTTTCTCCGTCCACGAAGCGAAGCAATGGATGGTGGATAATCGGTTGGCTGGGTTGAATATGGATTCCGTCTTTTCGTGGTGTAAGTGGCTTCCCCTGAAGTGCAATGTCTTTATGTGGCGACTCCTGTTAGATAGAATCCCTACTAAAGTGGCGCTTAATAGAAGGAATATTTTGCATGGCGAAAATATGTGTGATATTTGCAGGATTGATGAGGAGAGTGCGGATCATGTGTTCACTGGCTGCGGCCTGGCTATAGGTACGTGGCAGGGTATTGCTCAGTGGGTTAAACTCCCGCCTATATTCTTGTTTTCTGTTAGAGATATTATTGAAGTGGTTAAAGGTTCGGGGTGGTCGGCGAGGAGAAAGGAGTTCTTATATGGGATTTTTATGGTGACTTGTTGGCGTATCTGGAAAGCTAGGAATGAGAGGATTTTCGCCCAGAAGACCCGGAATGTTGTGGAGCTGGTGGCGGATATAAAGTCATTGTCTTATCTTTGGCTTAGAAGTAGGGGAAACTTTGAAAGGGTGGATTGGAAGGGTTGGAAATATTTTATTTTTGATGTAATGTGATTGTTGTAGGGGTTCCCGGCTTGGGAATCCCGCTTTGTTTGGGTGTTTTATTGAAAGTAGCCTTCCAAAAAAAAATCTAAAATATAAATGTACTAATTTTAAAATATATTAATACATATGAAATTATATGATATCAAAAATATTTTCTTTAAATATAGAGAAATAATTTCTAATTCATTATGTGTTATAACTTTTAAAATATTCATTATATTTTTATTCCACCAATTGATAATAACATCTAAAAGATAAAATATTCATAAAACTAATGATTTTGATATGTTTTATTTATTCCACCCATGTAATACATGGGCTCTAAACTAGTTGAAATCATATACAAGTACGAACTATAAATAATTAAACAATGATATCAACTTCTTAGTTTTTTTTTAATTTTTTAATTTTTTTCCAAAAGAAAAATAAAATAAATTTGTTTTAAGGCAAACATTTTAAAAAATGTAAAATTTTAAAAATTATTATAACTCCCAATTTTTTTTGTTTTTTGTATATAAAAAATTTACTTACAAACATCAATTTTAAAATAATTTATATTTTTAAAAAGTTTGATGTTTTAGAAGTAAGTTTTATTTTATAAAAATTTATTTACTTAGAAAAATAATTAATAAAAATATACTTTCTTTACTTTATTATTAGTAATTAATTAATGAGAATTTAATAGGAGAGAGAAGCGTAAAAATTTTGGTGAGGTGAAATATGGTGATGACACATGTCCAACCTTTGGTGATGTGAAATATGGTAATGACACATGTCCAACATAGTTACCTTTTTATTAGAGTAGGAAGATACGAGGGTTATACTTCCATGTTTTGTTGTTATTAATAACGTTGCTTTTGAGTGGGCTCATTGGATTATTTAACATCTAAATGTAATATTTATTTATTTGTGATTTTTATTGATGTTTGTATTTTTGTTTAACTCCTTGGTAGCTTTAATATATGATCCAACTTGTCGTTCAAAGATTACAAGGCCATGGGAAGCTGATGTCATCCCTTCGAGTTTTTTTTTTGTTTTTTTTTATTTTCAGTTTATGATATTGATTAATTAATATATTTGCTCATTAATATGTCAATATCTTGTTCTTTATATATTAAAGAGGTAACCTTTTAGAATAGCAACTAAGTTTAAAGAATATTCAATTAGATCACTTAAGATTAATATATGTTTCAAGTCATTCAATTTTCATGTTTTTATTTAAATTATAAGTTCTAATATGTTTTTTAATATTTTTTATTGTTTCATGTAGGAAATATGTTTTATTTTTTTTATGCCGATGTGGAGTAATTACATAAATTTTAGAATTTTTTTACTATTTTAATACAATTAGCATGTGTTTTAATTTTATTTAAATATAATTACATATATTAAAAATCTTGACCTCACATCTTCTACTTTATTTCTTTTTTAACACAAAAAAAATCCTATCAAGGAGTCGATTTAATAGTTTAGTAATCTAATTTAGACAAAATATAAATAAGTGGTCTAATTAAAATACTTTTGAAATTTAATTATTATTCTGTTATATTTTCTTTATATTAAAATTTAGTAATTTTGTATATTTTTATATAATTGGACGAGGCATAGGTCGTTAACTTATGTTTTTTTATTTAAGTTTCGTGAAAGAAAACATTCTAACATTTTTCCGGTATTTGGATTTCATAAATAACCTATAGTAAATTTGTTCTCGTTTTAGAATGATCAATCCGTGGAGTGGCGTCTTGGATTTGGATCCTGATAACAGTGTTTTTATTTTGAATGGTGTTTGTAACTACTCATACTACTAATATTGATTTTAACGCTAACTTGCCTAGAAATACCATCAAGAAGGAAACCTACCACTATAAAAAAAACTCTCTTAAGTCAAGTTCAAACCTAAAATTTTAAAGATCACAATCTTAAACCATTACCACCATATCATTAGATAAAAAAAACCCAACTGCTCAAAAGTAGTCTTGTTGGTATATTTTTGCCTTTTACCTTCTAAAACCTTCGTGACCTTGAGTATTATAATTTTCTTATAAACCTTCATGAGCTTGCGTTTTATAATTTCTTTACACTTGCTTCTTGGTAATTGGTATTTATAATATTACTAGGTTAGATACTATATTATATATATATATATATATATATATATATATATATATATATATATATATATATATATATATATATGTGTGTGTGTGTGTGTGTGTGTGTGTGTGTGTGTGTGTAATCTAATATATGTTATACATAACATATCAATAAAATTTTTATATATAACCAACATATTTAAGTTATAAATAATAGGATAAAAAAAAAGATTTTATTATTCATAAATATCCATAGACCTCTTTATATATATTTTAAATATTTTACTTTTAAATGATTAGCTACAAATTAAATTATATTTTAATAAAATTAAGTCTTATTAAAGTATTTGAATGAAATCTTATTTATTTCTAGAAAGAAATTATAGTTAATATATATTGTATTAAATTAGCATTAATTAAGGAAACTTTTTGAAGTTAAGATTTTTATCAAAAATTATAAATTTATTGTAGTGAGTACATGTGAATAATCCTAAGTGAAGTCTAGATGAAGATAATATGAACATGCTAAAAAATAGTCATGTGACTAATAGTTATTTTGGTTTATATTATTTGTCTTTTGAGAAAAAAGACAAATAAGGTCCGCCTCAAAGAATAGTGTAGTAGAATTGACTGGAAGAAATACACATGAGCGGTTTGATGAGGTATGTGTTTTCCTTTCACATATGAACTTTCACTTCAAAGGCAAACTGCAACACTACTAGAAAACTCTGCTTTTTGCGACAAACGAGGTTGTTGCAAATTTGTCACAAAACATGTTTTGCGACAAGTTTGCGTCAAAAATGACTTTGTCGCAAAAACCCTTGTTGCAAAAATTTTGCGACAACTTTCTGACAGCTTTTACGACAGGTTTACGACAAGTATTTTGCGGCAGAGTACCAACAATCTTCTGACAAATGATTGTGACAACTTTGCGTCAAACTTTTGCAACAAATTTGCGACAAAATTTTGCAACAAGTTTGCGACAAAGATTTGCAACAAATTTGCAACAAGTGTTTGCAACAAATTTGCGACAAGTGTTTGCAACAAATTTGCAACAATATCTGTTTTGTCCTTTTGCAACAAACTTGCGACAACTTACCTTTGAACAGAAAATTTAATTTTAAATTAAAATAATCCAGTTTTTTTAACCTGTTTGCAACTTAATACAATTCAAATAACCATTCAACCACAATCTAAGTCCAATTACACCAATCCAAACAAATATTGTTTACATAATCCAAGAACAATACGATAATTTAACTAACTAAACTAAGCTACACTATGGTGAATGATTGTCTGAATTTTTACAAAATTCTTTCAAAAAAGAGGCCATTTGTTGTTGCATCTCCGCTCGCATTTGTTGCTGCATCTCCTCACGCATGTTTCTTCTGATCTCATCAACCTGTTGTTGCATTTTATTCCGCATTTGTTGTCGGAACTACATGTGCATACAAATATAAATTAGGTTAGCCTAACACACATATATACATGCGTGAACAACATATAACCATAGTTCATTATACCATGAAATAAAATTATGTTTACGGGTGATACAAATAAAAATCTAAATAAATTTTATTAAATTACCTCCTCCTGTGATTGTTGGAGTGCAGCTTGCGTTAGGCTGGATGTGAGAGATGTAGACGGAGTCCCGGTCACGACGAAATAAGGATCTGATGATCCTATCCCATATAACTCTCTGCCCTCTCCCGTACTATCACGCCAACAATCAACATCACCCAATGGATGTCGACTTTTGTCAATACCATGTTTCTCGATCATCTTTCTACAATACGTGTCCTACAATTTGACAAAACAGATTGTTAAAACAATAAAAATTTATATAACAATGATATAACAATAATAAAGAGAACTCACATATATTTCACTTGATCGAGCGGTGCAAAACTGCATCCCTTCTGGATTCTCATCAAATTGTCCGGCCCGATATAGCTTTATTGACTCTTTATCTAGATGTGTTTCTAGAAACAATTCGCTCATTGTAACAGGCCGACCTAATTTCTTTTCCTACAATATAAAACATAAAGTTTAACATATATGTTAATAGTAAAAGCACACAATTACTATACTTTTTAAATATAATTAGATTACTAAGCGAAGACGATGCTCGTCATATCCGATGGATCCGCCAGTGTGCCTGGACGTAACACCCGAGCTATCAGCACTATTCTTATTCTTACTCCCTCTTTCAGATGCTTTAGCAAACTCGGAAGTGTTAAAACACTGATCAAACGGGATATACTATCAGCACTAAAGTTCAAGTGCAAATCGGTGACTCTAAAACACTGATCAAACGGGATATACTATTTGACAATACGAGTGAACCTAAACAAACAAGCAAATCATCACCTGATATTCAGAACAAGATATTCAAATGAGCTTATGAGTTAAGATAACTAAATCAATAGGACAATCAAATGAATCGATTATCAGATCATCAAAAAGAAAAAAAGAAAACAAAGAAATAACCTCTGTGAATGATTTTAATCATATACAGTTCCAACCATTATGACAAATCTAAACCAATTACTTCAAATAAGAGCATTAAAGTTTTATGTTTTTCAAATTTAGCCAATTCTAACAATAAATCTTAAAGCAATTACACTCAAAATCTCAAATCAAATCATAACAGGTTCCCAAAACAAATCATGTTTCCCCAAGATTGTTTAAGCAACTTCCACACACCACAACAAGATAACCAAACTATCAAATTATTAACAAAAATAATAAAAGCTAAGCAACTAACCTATATGAAGTGTGAACAATTGAAGACTTGATAGATCGTCAATTGAAGTCGATTGAAGGCAGAAATACAGGGCGATTGAAGGCTTGAAGATGAATCTCGCTTGAAGATGAATCTCGCTTGCCTTACGAGCCGTCAATTGATAGATTTCTGTTGAGAATACAATACCATATATTTTATATATAGAAACATATTCAACCAACCAAGGATTTTGAATTTTCTTTCATTGCTTGAGTAAACAAAACAACTTACAGATGACGAACTCGACTAATTAAAGTAGTTATTCTTGAAAATTTAATCTTCTGTACGAGCTCTTTGGAACAGCGGCGGACAATGATGGTTAGGGTAGTTTCAGTGGTCCCTCCGAGAAACGACGCATGTGATTTGATGGTGTTGCCATGGTGATCTGTTGGCAGCATAAGCAAACTTAAAAAATCCACTAATTGATGATAATTTAATCCACTAATTGATGATAATTTGGACTTCAAGATTCAATCTTGACACAATTGAACGGCTATCAAAGGGATTTGACAGTAAGAACTTAAAAAATCCAACTTCAAGAAACCGATCAAATCGCCTATTTGATGATAATTTGAGCTTCAAGATTCAATTTTGACACAATGAAGGCCTATCAAAAGGATTCAACAGTAAGAACCAATGATACCCAACTTCAAGAAACTGATTTATTGAAAGCCTATATATCTTGACAATAAGGACATAAGAAACCCAACTTCAAGAAACTGATATACTGATCGTAATTTGAACTTAAAAAACACCAACTTGAGTAAACTTTTATAAAAATGATTAAACAGCAAGTACTCAAGTAGCCCACTTCAAGAAACTCACATTTGAAAAATACGAATGCTTCAATCCCCAAATTGTTGACAAATGAAGTTAAAGTTCAAGACTACAAGCAACCCACTTCAAGAAACTCATATTCTTGAACATCATACCCTTAAACCCCCAAATTAGTGAAGAATCAAGCTCAAAGATTCAAGATTGAGCCAAAAAAAGGTTCAAATTTGTTAGAATTTCTAAGAAAATTCAACTAACCGGCGGTGGTGATGGTGGTGGTGAAATACTTGCTAAGTTTGTTCCCTTGCCTTACGAGCCGGCGGTGGTGATGGTGGTGCCTTACGAGCTCTTTCGGTGGTGATGGTGGACAAATGATTGCGACAACTTGCGGCAGAGTACGAGCTCTTTCGAGTTTGTTCCCTTGCCTTACGAGCCGGCGGTGGTGATGGTGGTGCGCGACTGCTGGGTGAAGAAGAAGAGCCGGCGGTCCGGTGAAGACGGCGGTCCGGTGAAGACGGTGGTCCGGTGATGATGGTGGTGTCCGGTCGATGGGAAGGGTGTCGATGGGAAGAGGGTTGATGGGAGTGTTTTCAATTTAGGGCTTTTTTAGGGCTTTTATGCAGGTTTTTTTAATTATAATTTTAAATAAATGTTGTTGCAAAGTTGTTGGAGTTTGTCAAAAGTTGCAATAAATTTGTGACAAAAGAAGAAATTTTGTCACAAAATTGTTGCATTTTTGCGACAATTTTCCAACAAGTATATGATTTTTTTTGTTTTTCGAGTACTAAACGTAGTGTTTTCCGCTCTAACTTTTTTGTTGTCTTTACTATACATGACAAACTCTTATTTCTTCAAATTTTATAGGTTGAACGCATACGTAAACGCCGATACATAATGATATGGAGATACTTAATAAAGACACATGTTATCTTGTAGTGTGTATATATATATATGAGCATACATGTATACACACATGCATAATGATACACATCCATAAACACATACAACAATATACATATATATACATACATAAATTCACATGTTATATATGTATACATTATAAATCCACACATGCACATACACTTGTAGAGTCACCTGGTCATCCCTAATCGGCTAATTAATGTTAACAATCATTGACTAATAATAAACTAACCCACTTAAGTGTTCCTAAATGTTGATAACTAAACAATATTGGCTTTTATTTCATATATTGGTCATCACTAACGTTCGTCGGTCTACATTTGATCTTATTGTTTAAAGAAAAGCATAATGATCCCTAATTTACATGCATACATGTGCACACATGAATCACATACATATGAATATTCATATATATTCAAATAAAATACAAAATAATACTGCTAGAAAAATAAATGTTTTTTTTATAATTTCATTACTACTAATTATTAATTAATATCATAAAAACAAATAATTTAACTTTAATATTCCGAATATTACAAGAAAAGTTTTAAAAAATATGTTTATCTTATTATTAATAATATTATTAAAACAAATTGATAGTTAAATTTAAAAAATTCAAGTTTGTCACAAATTTGTCACAAATTGCAACAATTTTGCAACAATTTCTTCAGGTTGTCGCAATTTTGTCGTAAGTTGCGACAATTTTGCAACAAAATTTAGTTTCCCGCTAAATTTCTTCGGGTTTCCAATATGTTGTCACAAATTTGTCGCAAAAGTTGTTTGTGATTGTGACAATTTTGCGACAAAATATGTTATTGTCACAGTTTTGTCACAGTGTTGTCGCTTTCTTCAGAGATTCACAGTTTGTCACAAACTTGTCATAATTTTGTCTCTATTTGCGACAAAATTTTTTTGTCACAAAATATAGTTGCAAAAAACAGAGTTTTCTTGTAGTGCAATACAGAATACTGTTTACTTTCTACCATTAGGCTTGCAATTTTTTCCCCAATGTATGCAAAATGTTGACATTGAATTGTAAAACGTGATAGGTATGTCGCATAAAATGGTTACCAATTTTATATTTTGGTAAGAAATGGCAAGTATATTGTGTTATTGGTTTAGGAAACAATTTTATATTTTATGATGTGCGCACTATCTAATTCTGCATGTGATATTTACCTATGTGTTGAATGATATGTGATATGTAATATGTGATATGTATTATGATTGTTATGGCTACTGCCTTTGTTAACGAGTCGGGGGTCTCTTCGGAAGCGGTCTCTCTATCTCTCAGGATAGAGGAAAGACTTGCCACCACATACCCCTCCTAGACCCTGCTCTTCAGCGGATACACTGGGTATTAGACCCTGCTCTTCAGCGGATACACTGGGTATGTTTGTTTGTTTGTTTGTTTTCTTTTGAGAAAAAAGAAAAACGGTTACCCTTAAATAAAGCACAATAGTCCATGCATTATTATCTATTATCTATATATGAATTTAGAACGTTCATGAACAGTGAATATTTTGTCGTTTAGCTAGCTTAGCACTTTAGTCTCCTCGCTTTGTTTAAAAAATGTGTGGGCTTCTGAATTTTAATTTTTGGGCCTCCTAGCAAATGCCTATGTAACTACAAGTCTACAAGAATACATCATCATATCATGCAAAGTACACCAAAAAGTGGTAGTTAAGTTTAAAAGAAATTATTAATGCGGGGCTAGCGCACTTAATAAAGGATTTGCCTCTTAAGGAGTAGGTACTGGGTTCTAACCCAGGTAACGGTGTAATATGAAGTAATTTATAAATAGAGTAGGGGTTGTTAAAAAAAGTTTAAAAGAAATTTAGGAAAAAAGAAAACGAAATATCTAACATCTAACGTCTATTACGAAACCATTTATAAAACAAACAATAGTAACATAATTACAAATCAACGCAAAAGAAACTATTAAAAGTAGCGAAAATTTAGCTTCATGGTAAAAATTCAAGTTACTCTATGTTTTGACGTAAATTTAATTTGAAAACGAGCCGTAATAATTAACTTCATGTACTTTTTCTATGTATGTTTCGAGTTGGTCTACATTTAGATATAACTTTTGTTTAGAGTCTGGTCAAATATAATATGTATTGATTTGACAGTATAAATTCGAATTACTATACGTTTCGACGTAAGTTTAGTTTGAAATAAGTATGTGTGACACCTCACAATATCAAGCAAAGAACATTGTGGGTCTACTTTCACATTAGTGTGACAGTTCAGATGATACAAATGGATTGATGAACAAGGTTCTAGAAACATTCAAGATATTCCCAAATCAGAAAGGAAACCTAAGATTCTTCTTGATGAAGATCATGTGGTGAATGTGATGGTGTGTAGCATCTGTCACCAATAGACCGTCAAATCAGCATTAAGCTCGTTAACTCACCATGTGTGTATTAACGATCCTCACGTATGTTCATATTCTATTTATCGTGTTAGCCGAATTATCTTCATGTACATGTTCCATGTGTGTTAACTATCCTTACGTATTTTATATATATATATATATATATATATATATATAGGGGGAGGATCCAATGAAAACCTAGTTATAAATGAAAACCTTGCAAACTAAATCTTAACCATTGATTATGTAGATCAATGGTCATTAATTACTAGTGGCATGATTGTAATTCTTGTGAAGTTTTTAAGACAAGTTTTAATATAAAAGGGCATTTTAGGAAAAACAAAAAATAAATCTATTTAACTTTCCATAATTTTCGTTTCTCTTTCCTCTCTCTTAATTACTCTTTACTTTCCTAATTTTTATTTCTCTCTCTTCTCTCCTAATACAACGATGGTACATATGTGTACCAAATAATGTGAACGGTTGAGTGATGTATGATGAACATTTTTTACAGTAATAGAAGTTTATTAAAAGTCTAAAGACTTAATTAAGTTGAAAAATTTGGATAATACAACGACGGTACATATGTGTACATAGGATAATTGTTCAAAAATATTAAAATGTTTTAAAACTTCAATGATACATACCAGTTAATATGCTAAAGAAGCTTTGGTACATATATGTAACAGTTAATATGCTAAAGAAGCTTTGGTACATATATGTAACAGTTAATATGCTAAAGAAGCTTTGGTACATATATGTAACATTTAATAAGTCTTTGTTTGTGTAATGGTGCGATTAGGATTTTGGTTATATGCTAAAGAAGCTTTGGTACATATATGTAACAGTTAATAAACATACGTAAATCATTCATCAAACAACTAATACTAAGGTACATATACGTAACAGTTAAACAAATCATTCATCAACAACTAATACTAAGGTACATATACGTAACAGTTAAACAAATCATTCATCAATGGCAGTTGTGTTGGATGGATCCAATCATCCATGTGATAAGCACAAAGCGGTTGTTCAGCAGTAGCAATCAAATACTTATCATCTCCTTCACCAGTTACCTTATAAAGTTTGAAAGAACCCTAACAAAAACCAGTTACCTTATCATCTCTTCTTCCTTCTTTTTCTGTCAATCAAAAGAACCCATAATCAATTCTCATAACAACCGAAATCAATCAATCAATCAATCAACTTTGAAAGAACCCTAACAAAATCCAATACCTTAGTCTGCGAAGGACCTCTCGATCTCTCGCCTCTCGGTCTGCGAAGGACCTCTCGATCTCTTGCCTCTCGATCTGCAGCCAGCGACCATCAGCCACCACCACACAACCGTCGACCACCAGCCACCACCACACCACCGTCGACCACTAGCCACCACCACACAACCGTCGACCACTAGCCACCATCACACCTTTATTAAGTTGAATTAACAAACAAAACAAAACAAAATTAAGTAAAAAATCATATAGAATGACGATGATGCTTCAAACCTTCAAATAAAGCTTCAAAATGGCAAAGAAGAAGGGTACAATCCCATTAAATATGGTTAGAGATAAATTAGGGATTTGGTCAATATAGTTGAATTTCATAAATAATTATTTGGTAAATTACATAAACACCCTTTAGTTAAAATAATAAAAATTAATTTTAAAATTCTATGATTGGTTGATGATGGTTTTCATGGTTTTCATTTATAATCATGGTTTTCATTTGATCCCTCCTCTATATATATATATATATATATATATATATATATATATATATATATATATATATATCGTTTAAGTTGAATCTCTCGTACACACGTTCGTGTTAGTAGTAGTAATAATAATAATAATAATAATAATAATAATAATAATAATAATAATGATAATAATAATAATAATAATAATAACCATAATAATAATAATCATAGTAATAATAATAATAACAATAATAATAAAATAATAATAATAATAATAAGTCCAGGGGGTGTTTTGATATTTATGAAACTTAAAAAGAAGTTAACAACATAAAATAACAAATATTAAAACCACAGGGACCATTTATGTAACTTTTAATTTTCAAACCCAACCCCCCGCCCAAACCCCGTGATTCCGGCCATCTTTTCCGGCCATCTTTTCCGGCCAAACTCCGGCCAAACGCCGGCGACCACTAAAACCCACTAAAAACCCGATTTTAATAGCCCAAATTACACCGAATCGTTTCGTGGACAAGAATCGAACTCAATGCAACCACAAAACGCGTTGAAACGGTCGAATAACGGCTATACCCTTTTCACTTTATTTCCCGAACGTTCAACGGCTAAATTACCCACTCAAACACTAATATAATCGAATTAAATCGGCCTACACGAACTTTAACTCACTATAAATCGAATGCCACTGGCCATTTCATCAGAACACACAAAATCAAACCAATTCGATCAAACCCTCTGTTCGAACCTGCAACTCAATCAACCAGCACCCTCCGAGTCTTATAATCTGCAATTAACATAGGGTTTTTGATCATCAAGACTCTTAGAAGCTGCCCACAAGTTTAATTTGATTATTATCAACCATTTCATCTCGAATCAATCTCGACCTAGTCGCGGCCTGTTCTTATCTGTTCCATCATCAATTCGAAACATAAACATGTAATTAAACACTCTAATCTACTCGTTTTTATATGGGATTAAAAGCCCCATAAAATTATTCAATAACAGAATCAATTCGGGGTTCAATTTGATCAATTTCGATCTAGGGTTCATATGTATATGGGGAAACTGGGTTAACCATGTTTAAAAACAAATGAAACGGGGTTTTGTTGCGGCTGAGGCCTTTGGTTCAGTGGTTGGTGCGTGGGTGTGAGTGTTGGAGGTCCCGGGTTCGAACCCGGTTACCTGCAGTTATTTTTTTTAAAGCTTTTTAAGCTTCTAAAAATTATACAAAAATTCCTAAAAATTATAAAAATAAATTTTATAAACTTCCTTATTTTAAATCTCACAAAATCATTTTCTGTAAATTTATTTTATTTATAAAACCTTAATAATCTTTGTAAAATAATATTTATAAATAATATAAATCATTATTTTTATAAAAATAAACATTAAATCGTGTTTAATTATGAAATAATCACGAGAATCATAGAAATTACACAACATATAACTTCATAAATTATTTACGAATGTAAATATAAGTTATTTCTTATAAAATATAT
The DNA here is from genome assembly GCA_024085815.1 of Flaveria linearis. Taxonomy (NCBI): domain Eukaryota; kingdom Viridiplantae; phylum Streptophyta; class Magnoliopsida; order Asterales; family Asteraceae; genus Flaveria; species Flaveria linearis. Next base: position 37,825 of record JABSNV010001010.1, on the reverse strand, counting down.
TTTAAATTAATTAAACTTAAATATATAAATCACTAAATTTATAATCCCACTCAAATATATATAACTAATCGTGGGCGTCAAACCGAACCGACTCGAATTCAATCAAACACATCTATTCGCGCTGAATATGTTTTAAAGGCTTAGTTATAATCAATAATAGGTATTGATCGTGTTTGATCATGCATTGCTTTATTCTGTGAAGTCTTTGTGCATTACATCAATTCAAGGTGAGTTTCGTGGCCCCGTTTTATGCTTATACAAGTTTTTAATGTTTTCAATCAATGGGGGAAAAGTATGCTCACCCGTTTTTAATGCTGTACATCATATATTCAATATTCTTACTTGGAATCAACTTGATACTGTTTTGCATGCATACATGGTGTTATTCTATAGATCATTCTTACAACCATTAATTCCCGGTTTTGGGAACCCGCGGTTAGGTATTGGTAATACTACTGGGTTGACACCCCCACCCGTCGACGATTGGTTAACTTGCGAGTTACCAACACAGCTGCCAGCAATCAGGACATGGGTGAATATATTCCGTCTAATTTTATGCATAACGTCATTAGGTTTGGTTGTCTAAAACACATGTTATGTGGTTTTGCTTGCAGTATGATTCCACATCAAATTCTATACATCATCAATTACATGTTTTCTATTTAAACCTGCGGAACTCACCAACATTATGTGTTGACATTTTTGAGCATATCTTTTCAGGTGAACATAATCAAAGAGGATAGCTAGAGCTGATGCCTTAGCAGAGACCCTCAGGATTTCAATAGTTTTGCATTAGTAATTTATATCATTTGTTTTCATTTATGAACTCTGTGTATTTTGGATTTAGAATCAATAAGACCATGATAGTCGTGGAACTGACTAACCACGACACAAGTCACCATTGTGTCGGGCGACGTCATGACACGAGGATTTTGCATGTATTATGTCTCTGTAATTATACCAAGTGTTATGACGATCCCGTCCGTCGCATCCTCGTGTTTCCGCTATAAGCGAGGGTGTGACAGATTGGTATCGGAGCCTTGGTTATAGAGAATTAGGTGGAGAATTCGACCTAGACTATAACCTAAGATCCTTCATATAGAATGCATGCTAGGGATTATGTGCATTTGATTTTACCTAAATGTCCTTCATGATTTGTGTGACACATAGACACCTGTATCCTGGATTTCCTGGCAAAAGGCCTACGGGCTAAGGCAAGCGTATTCGTATAAATCTCATTGCGAGACCAGTTACGCTACCTGGGGATTTCTAGGATGAATGATAAACTATGGTCAATACACAAAACTACAAGATAAATGGGTCAAGTATAATAAGTCTATGAACTTAATATACAAGTATGTTCCTACATACTTGATTTTACACATATACACGTGTTATCTGAACATCCCAAGGAAGACATTATTACTCTTAGTCTTTCTCCATGGGATACTTTGATACTAGAACTTTACGCTTGTATGTGCACAACATCATATTATTAGGGAACTTCGGTGATCACGCGTAGTGTTAATCTCGGATATTGAATCCGACCCTATCATGGTTATGACTGAAATCCTGAAAGTATGACGGATATGCAGTTATCATTAGACATAATGTGCTTATATGCTTACTTGCTATTACATGCTATTATTGGAATACTGGCTCATGGACATGAGGACATTACATTATTTGTGCTTGATGAATCTAAATAATACTATGATGTTAACTTGGGTAAGTCAAGCTAAGGGTGATCATGCAAGGTAAATTACCATTATGGGTGCACACGTAATTGCAATTCACCATGCATGAGAAGTCTGGTTAATCTTACCATGAGGTAACGATCATGAGTATCACACGTTTCTATTCTATACCCTAGCGTGCTAGGGTCATAATTCTAGTAAGACCTTGTTGAAGGCAATCAAACATTATTATTTACTCAAGTCCTGTCCTACTTAAAGCCTTCATGGTATTCCAATCACGATATTGACCTTATGAGATATTCCTCCACTTAGCGTTTCAGTAACTACTGATTAATGCTTAGAATGAAAGTGGAATACATGAATGTAGAGGAGTAATGATACTCTCTACCCGTACAAAACGTTATTCTTTGAGTAGGTGCTAAGGAAAATTAAGATGTTATGTAACTAGTTTAAGTATTATTCAAGGTATATCGTGGATGTGGTGGGAACGCTGCGGGGAACCCTATATATAAACATCACCGGGGTACTAAGAATGTGCTTAATCTGGGCTACATAATGATCTTGATGGACCGAAGCATAGGTTATTAGGAATTGATGAGTGAAATCATGCGGTGACTAAAGTTCACATCTTTCTGTAGTTAAAAGATGGCGCCTAGAAGAGTCACACGCAAAACCAACCAAGAAGCTGAAGCCCCTCAAAACAGGAAAAAGGGTAGACCATCAAGAGCTGGTGGTGCTCCAGCCGACAATAATCAGGAAACTGGCGATCCTGATATAGCTGCTATGATTGCTCAGTAGCTAGCTGCATTAGTTCCTACCATTGTGCAACACCCTGCTGAATCATCCTCTCCACGGGGATCATAACACCAACGGCCAACATAATCAAGGGGTAGTGGATGATACTGACATTGGTAGAACAAATGGAAATGAAACTGGTGTCAACCATACCAAACGGGGATGCTCATATAAAGAGTTTGTGGCTTGCAAACCCCACGAATTCGATGGGAAAGGCGGAGCGATATCCTTGACCAGATGGATCGAGAAGATGGAGGCAGTAATCGACATTAGTGAATGCCTCGACAGTCAACGGATCAAATATGCCACCTGCTCACTGCAAGGCAAGGCATTAACCTGGTGGAACACCCAGGTTCAGGCTAGAGGAAGGGAGTCTGCAATGCAGATGACCTGGGATGAGTTTAAAGCATTAATTTCTGAGGAATACAGTCCTCTCAATGAGATGCAAAAACTCGAGCAAGAATTCTGGTATCACGCGATGGTGGGAGCTGGGCATGCAGCGTACACCGATCGATTTCATGAATTGGCAAGATTGGTTCCACATTTAGTCACACCGGAATCCAAGAGAATCGAGAGGTACATTTGGGGACTTGCGCCTCAAATCCGAGCACTGGTAATAGCAGCTGCTCCTCCTACCATCCAGAGCGTAATTTTGAAGGCTGGCGCTCTTACTGACGAAATGGTGAGAACCGGATTGCTGGGGAAGGGAACCAAGAAGAGAAAGGAGTTCGGGTCTAACGCTGGAAGATCCGATAAGAAGGCTAAAACAGCCTAAAGTTTTGTGGCTGTAACCCAAGAAAAGAAGGATTACACTGGACCGCACCCCAAGTCCAACAAGTGTAACTATCACCATTCCCCAGCAAGGCCGTGTCGGGAATGTACAAACTGTAGGTGCTTGGGTCACTGGGCGAAGGATTGTAGGATTGCGCCAAACCTGGTAGCGCCCATCAATGCGGTTAACCCCACCGGGAATGCCAGAGCATGCTATGAATGCGGAGGTCTCGATCACTTCCGAAACAAGTGCCCCCGACTAAACAGAGCACCCGATCAACAAGGCAATAACCAGCAGCAATTGCTGGCCATAGCTGGTAACCCGGGTCACGGCAATTAAGGAAATGCTGTAAGAGGTCAAGCCTTCGTCATTGGAGCCAATGATGCCCGCCAGGATCCCAATGTCGTCACGGGTACGTACCTTATCAACAACCACTTTGCCTCTATATTGTTTGATACGGGAGCAGACACTAGCTTCATATCTTCTGATTTTACACACATGCTTGACTTGAAACCGAGTAGGCTAGAAACTAGCTTTTCCATAGAAATGGCCAACGGTGGATTCGTACAAGCAGATAAGATCATTAGACGGTGCTCCATAATATTAGAGGACCATGCCTTCGACATAGATTTAATACCTTTCGAGCTAGGGAGCTTGGACGTAATTATAGGAATGGATTGGTTGTCGAAGCACGGAGCCGAGATCGTTTGTCGGGAGAAAGTAGTATGAATCCCCTTGCCTAATGGGGAGGTACTCAAGATTCAAGGAGAACGACCAGGAAGAACTCTGAAGCTTATTTCCTGCATGAAGACGCGTCGATGTCTACGGAAACAGTGCTACGCACTCCTGGCTCATGTTATAGAAAAGAAGGAAGAAGGCATTAGTTGGCAGATATCCCTGTGGTGCGAGATTACCCGGAAGTATTTCCTGATGATTTGTCAGGTTTACCTCCACTATGACAGGTGGAATTTCGTATCGAGTTGGTTCCTGGGGCTACGCCGGTAGCAAAAGCACCATATCGATTAGCACCATCTGAAATGCAGGAATTATCCAGCCAACTACAAGAGCTATTGGAGAAAGGATTCATTCGGCCGAGTCATTCACCATGGGGAGCACCGGTTCTATTTGTCAAGAAGAAAGACGGGTCATTTCGTATGTGTATCGATTATCGCGAGTTTAACAAGTTGACTGTGAAAAATCGATACCCTCTTCCCAGAATTGATGATTTGTTTGATCAATTACAAGGAGCTTCGTATTTCTCCAAGATTGATCTTCGTTTTGGATATCATCAACTGAGAGTTTTTGAGGATGACATACCGAAAACAGCATTCAGGACTCGTTACGGGCACTATGAGTTCTTAGTCATGCCGTTCGGGCTGACTAATGCACCAGCTGTGTTCATGGATTTGATGAATCGAGTGTGCAAACCATACTTAGATAAGTTCGTGATCGTGTTCATAGACGATATACTTATCTATTCTCGATCGAAAGAGGATCACGAGAAACACCTTCGAGCAATTTTAGAATTATTACGGGAAGAGAAGCTTTTCGCCAAATTCTCGAAGTGTGAATTCTGGCTCCAAGAAGTGAAGTTTTTGGGCCATGTGGTTAACACAGATGGAATTCACGTGGACCCCGGCAAGATTGAAGCGGTAAAGAAATGGGATACACCCCAAACACCATCAGAAATCCGACAATTCTTAGGATTGGCCGGGTATTATCGACGGTTTATTGCGAACTTTTCAAAAATCGCACAACCGTTGACCATGCTAACCCAGAAGGACAAGAAGTTTGATTGGGGACATGCACAAGAACAAGCTTTCCAAACGTTAAAGGAAAAGCTGTGCAATGCTCCAATACTGTCCCTTCGGGACGGAACAGACGACTTCGTGGTGTATTACGATGCTTCGCATCAAGGATTGGGATGTGTGTTAATGCAGAGAGATAAGGTGATTGCTTACGCCTCACGACAACTAAAGGTGCACGAAAAGAACTACACGACTCATGATTTGGAGTTGGGCGCTGTAGTTTTTGCACTTAAGATATGGAGGCACTATCTGTATGGAACCAAATGCATCATCTATACCGATCATAAGAGCCTTCAACATATCCTGAATCAGAAGGAGCTCAACATGCGACAACAACGTTGGGTAGAACTACTTAGTGACTACGATTGCGAAATCCGGTATCATCCGGGGAAAGCAAATACGGTGGCTGATGCCCTCAGTCGTAAAGAACGTGTAAAACCACTACGTGTTAGAGCTTTGGGATTGACTATTCAAATGAACTTGAAAGCTCAAATTCAAAGTGCGCAAAGGGAGGCTCTAAAAGAAGAAAACCTTGCGGGAGAAGAATTCCGAGGGTTGGATAAACAAATGAATCGCAAGGATGATGGCGTATATTATTTCATTGATCGCATATGGGTTCCCAAATGGGGAGGTGTACGTACGCTAGTCTTGGATGAAGCACACAAGACTCGATATTCTATTCATCCCAGTGCAGACAAGATGTACCACGATCTGAAGGATCTGTACTGGTGGCCGGGTATGAAGAAAGATATTGCTCTATATGTGAGTAAATGCTTGACGTGTTCAAAGGTTAAAGCTGAACACCAGAAGCCATCGGGATTATTGCAACAACCTGAAATTCCCGAGTGGAAATGGGAGAACATCACTATGGATTTCATTACCAAACTCCCGAGAACGCCAAGCGGGCACGACTCGATATGGGTCGTAGTGAATCGACTGACTAAATCCGCTCATTTCTTGCCTATCCGAGAAGACTATAAAATGGATAAGCTGGCAAGATTGTACATCAAAGAGGTCGTGACATGACACGGAGTGCCGGTGTCAATCATATCCGACCGAGACAGTCGATTTACTTCACGCTTTTGGCAGACGTTGCAAAAAGCGATGGGCACTCGATTAGACATGAGTACAGCCTATCACCCCCAGACAGACGGCCAAAGTGAACGCACAATACAGACGCTTGAGGACATGCTACGGGCATGTGTCATTGATTTTGGTGGCAGTTGGGATACTCATCTACCGTTGATTGAGTTTTCCTACAACAACAGCTACCATACTAGTACTGGGTGTGCACCATTCGAAGCGCTGTATGGCCGAAAATGTAGATCACCTGTATGTTGGGCCGGGATTGGCGAGAGTTAGCTAACAGGACCGAAATCATTCAAGAAACCACTGATAAGATTTTTCTAATCAAAGACAGACTTAAAGCTGCTCGAGATCGCCAAAAGAGCTATGCCGACAACCGTCGGAAGCCGTTAGAGTTTAACGTTGGAGATCGAGTGTTACTTAAGATCTCTCCTTGGAAAGGGATCCTTCGGTTTGGAAAGAAGGGGAAGTTAGCCCCGAGATATATTGGACCATTTGAGATCACAGAGAGGATCGGTCCAGTGGCATATCGATTAAGGTTGCCACAAGAGCTTGGCAGTGTGCATGATACTTTCCATGTATCGAACCTCAAGAAGTGTTTAGCTGACGAATCACTTCACGTGCCTATTGAGGACATAAAGATTGATCAAAGTCTGAGTTCATGGACCGAAAGGTCAAGAGGTTGAGACGCAGCAAGATACCTATTGTTCGTGTGAGATGGAATTCCAAACGAGGTCCAGAGTTTACATGGGAACGTGAAGATCAGATGAGATTCAAATACCCACATCTATTCGAGGATGACACTCTTAGTTTACATGGAATTCCAAACGAGGTCCAGAGTTTACATGGGATACTGTGACACCTCACAATATCAAGCAAAGAACATTGTGGGTCTACTTTCACATTAGTGTGACAGTTCAGATGATACAAATGGATTGATGAACAAGGTTCTAGAAACATTCAAGATATTCCCAAATCAGAAAGGAAACCTAAGATTCTTCTTGATGAAGATCATGTGGTGAATGTGATGGTGTGTAGCATCTGTCACCAATAGACCGTCAAATCAGCATTAAGCTCGTTAACTCACCATGTGTGTATTAACGATCCTCACGTATGTTCATAGTCTATTTATCGTGTTAGCCGAATTATCTTCATGTACATGTTCCATGTGTGTTAACTATCCTTACGTATTTATTATTTTATATATATATACATATATATATATATATATACATATATATATATATATATATATCGTTTAAGTTGAATCTCTCGTACACACGTTCGTGTTAGTAATAATAATAAATAATAATAATAATAATAATAATAATAATAATAATAATAATAACCATAATAATAATAATCATAGTAATAATAATAATAACAATAATAATAAAAATAATAATAATAATAATAAGTCCAGGGGGTGTTTTGATATTTATGAAACTTAAAAAGAAGTTAACAACATAAAATAACAAATATTAAAACCACAGGGACCATTTATGTAACTTTTAATTTTCAAACCCAACCCCCCGCCCAAACCCCGTGATTCCGGCCATCTTTTCCGGCCAAACTCCGGCCAAACTCCGGCCAAACGCCGGCGACCACTAAAACCCACTAAAAACCCGATTTTAATAGCCCAAATTACACCGAATCGTTTCGTGGACAAGAATCGAACTCAATGCAACCACAAAACGCGTTGAAACGGTCGAATAACGGCTATACCCTTTTTCACTTTATTTCCCGAATGTTCAACGGCTAAATTACCCACTCAAACACTAATATAATCGAATTAAATCGGCCTACACAAACTTTAACTCACTATAAATCGAATGCTACTGGCCATTTCATCAGAACACACAAAATCAAACCAATTCGATCAAACCCTCTGTTCGAACCTGCAACTCAATCAACCATCACCCTCCGAGTCTTATAATCTGCAATTAACTTAGGATTTTTGATCAGCAAGACTCTTAGAAGCTGCCCACAAGTTTAATTTGATTATTATCAACCATTTCATCTCGAATCAATCTCGACCTAGTCACGGCCTGTTCTTATCTGTTCCATCATCAATTCGAAACATAAACAGGTAATTAAACACTCTAATCTACTCGTTTTTATATGGGGATTAAAAGCCCCATGAAATTATTCAATAACAGAATCAATTTGGGGTTCAATTTGATCGATTTCGATCTTGGGTTCATATGAATATGGGGAAACTGGGTTAACCATGTTTAAAAACAAATGAAACGGGGTTTTGTTGCGGCTGAGGCCTTTGGTTCAGTGGTTGGTGCGTGGGTGTGAGTGTTGGAGGTCCCGGGTTCGAACCCGGTTACCTGCAATTATTTTTTTTAAAGCTTTTTAAGCTTCTAAAAATTATACAAAAATTTCTAAAAATTATAAAAATAAATTTTATAAACTTTCCTTATTTTAAATCTCACAAAATCATTTTTTGTAAATTTATTTTATTTATAAAACCTTAATAATCCTTATAAAATAATATTTATAAATAATATAAATAATTATTTTTATAAAAATAAACATTAAATCGTGTTTAATTATGAAATAATCACGAGAATCATAGAAATTACACAACATATAACTTCACAAATTATTTACGAATGTAAATATAAGTTATTTCTTATAAAATATATTTTAAATTAATTAAACTTAAATATATAAATCACTAAATTTATAATCCCACTCAAATATATATAACTAATCGTGGGCATCAAACCGAACCGACTCGAATTCAATTAAACACATCTATTCGCGCTGAATATATTTTAATGGCTTAGTTATAATCAATAATAGGTATTGATCGTGTTTAATCGTGCATTGCTTTATTCTGTGAAGTCTTTGTGCATTACATCAATTCAAGGTGAGTTTCGTGGCCCCTTTTTATGCTTATACAAGTTTTCAATGTTTTCAATCAATGAGGGAAAAGTATACTCACCCGTTTTTAATGCTGTACATCATATATTCAATATTCTTACTTGGAATCAACTTGATACTATTTTGCATGCATACATGGTGTTATTCTATGGATCATTCTTACAACCATTAATTCCCGATTTTGGGAACCCGCAGTTAGGTATTGGTAGTACTACTGGGTTGACACCCCCACCCATCGACGATTGGTTAACTTGCGAGTTACCAACACAGCTGCCAGCAATCAGGCCATGGGTGAATATATTCCGTCTAATTTATATGCATAACGTCATTAGGTTTGGTTGTCTAAAACACATGTTATGTAGTTTTGCTTGCAGTATGATTCCACATCAAATTCTATACAACATCAATTACATGTTTTCAATTTAAACCTGCGGAACTCACCAACATTATGTGTTGACGTTTTTGAGCATATCTTTTCAGGTGAACATAATCAAAGAGGATAGCTAGAGCTGATGCCTTAGCAGAGACCCTCAGGATTTCAATAGTTTTGCATTAGTAATGTATATCATTTGTTTCATTTGTGAACTCTGTGTATTTTGGATTTAGAATCAATAAGACCATGATAGTTGTGGAACTGACTAACCACGACACAAGTCACCATTGTGTCGGGCGGCGTCATGAGACGAGGATTTTGCATGTATTATGTCTCTGTAATTATACCAAGTGTTATGACGATCCCGTCCGTCACATCCTCGTGTTTCCGCTATAAGCGAGGGTGTGACAGTATGCTCGATTCGAATTTATAATTTATCACACTACGTACGATTTCGCCCCAACGAGCGGCGGATAAAAAACTAGTTTGAGTGAAATTACAATTGCCAACACATGTTAGTGTCCCATTGTCTCGATGTAAGGGTGGGAGGGGCACACCCACAGTGGAGGGCACGACGCCCTCGACGCTGCGTAGCAAACCCACCCCCTCCCTCCCCATGCCACGGTTTTGTTTAATTATGGCAAAGGCACACCAAGTAGTTTGGTCCTTTTACTGGTTAAATATATTTGTTAAATGATGCGGTGTGAAAGTATATATAATTTTTTGATAAAGAATTTTTCGCACAGATTCAGTTTTAAATGGTTGCTACTACTACTAACTACACACACAAAAGGCAAGTGCACCTATCGTGAGGTAATGTAGTGATGGTAAGAACCGAGTATCAATCCGTGGACACACTAAGACTACTCAACATTCTTATAATTAACTATCAATTTTTGTTTGAGAGAATGATAAGTTGCATTGATGTAAATTAAGGTTTCTTACGGTTTTAAACTAACAATAAAAATAAGAAATAAAGTAAAACTTGTTGAAACTTTGGATTTTAGATCATGGGACAAAGGCTATCATCCTAACTTCGATAACACTTATGTAACTGTGATGAAGTGGTGGTGTGATTAAAGATATTGAATAAAGTAATTGTGTTAACGTTTATAAAGATGAGCTGGCGCGATTTCTCGTCTATCCGCTCCGTAGTGACCAGGACCAACACAGGTTGAGATTTACTGCTTAGATCAAGGCCCTAGTGATGTAAGTAAATCTTTTGTGTCCTTTTCGACATACGATTTCTGAAAACATAACTTAATGTAAGAAGAGAGTTGATCAAGTTCTTCTAACATACCATTAATTTTAGAAAACCATAACAATTACTGTAGATTTCTTTGACTAATAAAATGGGACCCGTAATGATCAGAAAGTTAAGGTCTTATGATTTCTAATAACCATCTCTGGTTAATTAGCCATAGTTGTTATGAATAAAAGTTGATCATACGTTTTTCAACCGTGTATGACAATCACAATTACAAACCATAAACTTATAACCCCCCGTTCAAATGTAGGTGCTACCCATCGAAAGTTTTCCCAAGACCACCATAACGTTAACACAATATTTATCACACCATTAATTCATCACAAATTACGTAAGTTTCATCCAAGTAGGATGATAATAGGAGTCTAGCTCATAATGAGCTGTAATATAACAAACAACATAGAAGATAGATATAGATTCATTGATAAAATAGAACAATCAAACCAATGATCCACAATGGATGGTGTTTAGACAATCCCGAGCCTCTTCTAAGTGTTGTATGCACCTCCCGAGCCTCCAAATGATCTTCAAGACTTGATTCCCGAGACAACTCTGTAGAGTATCACTTCCACCAAAAGCTTGCAAAATGATGAACTTGGACTTCTATTTATAGGCTTCCCGGAGTGTTTAAGCACGGCCCCGTGACAAAAAGGCACGGCCCCGTGTTAGTACAATGCTTACGAATGTTGGTCGGATCGTACACAGGAGTTGTCGGGCACGGCCCGTGACAAATGGGGCACGACCCCATGAAAGGGGGTATCACGGCCCTGTGTTGATATGGGGCACGGCCCCGTGACTACTTTTGGGGAACAGTACTTTTGTCCTGTCAGATGTCCAATCACGGGGGTGTGCCAACTTAGCACGGGGGTGTGTTTCAGGCAAGGCATGGGGGCGTACTTAATGAGGCACGGCCCCATGCTTGGAGCTCTAAGCTTGAATTTCTTCAATTTCTCGTCCATTATGCTCCTTTTGTCCATCTTGCCCTTCACAACACCTGAAAACACAATTGAATGATTTTAAGTACATACTCATCATATTTCGGGAGAAATCAAGGAATAAATGATGTGCTTTTGATTGTGTTTTTATGTATAATTTGGAGCACATCAAATATCCTCACACTTAAACTTTGCTTGTCCTCAAGCAAATCACTTAAAATGACAACTCCACCAAAAACCAAATAAAACAAATATAAATATGTCTTTCGGGAAATATGCAAGTAAAAATTATTTCATCCAAATGCAAACATTTTAAGCATGTATAGAATGATATCCTAGCAAGCAATGGGATTGTTAGTAAAGATTATAACCATGCAAAAATCCACACTCCTCACAAAACACACTCACGCTCGGCTGAATATATGGAGCCATACATAAGATGAAGTATGACTAATACGCTCAATTGCCTAGCATGAATACGTGTGGAATCATAAGCTTGCTAAGGGATCAATTCTCCACCTACTTAGATATTTACCTGCATAAATCATTAGGTCTTTGATGGGTTGTAACTTGGCTCGGGCTCGGGTGTGGAATGTTCGGAAAAATGGCTAAATGCTAAAGACGACGGTCTTGGTTTATTTTTCTAACATAAACTACAAGGAAAGTAGTAAAAAGTTCCCTATACAATACTTCAAGCCAGAAGGGATATGCTAACTTGAGGACTCGTTTAAGGTCAGATTGTCAAGACCATATTTTGCTTTTAGAAACCTTACTTCATCCTTTACCGAAGATACACAAAACTATCCTTTCGTAAGGATCGTTCGGCTTGAAGCCTAATAGCACCCAATCGGATCAGTTCTGTGTATTCGTATTGGGACTCAGTTTGGTTCTTTTTGCATTTTCCATCGTATGACCAATTTCCACAATTCGGGTATCTTTCGTATCTTTTTGCCCGTCTCTTTATGGCGCTCTTTGAAATTCCACAAAATGGCGGAACTTGTTCCTTTTTTCGCCATTTCTTTCTTGCGTCGTACGTGAGGTTGTAAATTTGTTTTGCGTGATGAAGGCAACAAAGCAAATTAAAATCAAAAGAATGCATTCCAGTTCTTTTAGGTCTGCCGGTAAAAGACCAAAATTTTCTTTCTTTTTCTCTTTTCCTTTTTTCTTTTTCTTTTTTTTTTTTTTTTATAAACCAAAATCGTGTCTTTAACGAAAAATGGGTTTTGTTGAAGGCTTTTTGGTTGAGTGACTTGGTGATTCGGGTGATAAAAATAAATGTTAAGCTCAACGGGGCTAACTAGGGTGACGTTCGGATAGGGAAGATTAAAAGAAAATGGTTGGGGCTTGAATGGTTAAGGGTTTCCTAATGCCTAACTCATTTTTATGCAGATAATACTAATTAAGGTCTTGAAATATATACCCAAAGCAAGTTCTAATCACACGTATCATGAGGTACTCTCAATTGAATCCAGAATGAAAGTAAAATTGCAAAGGTTTGCAAAAGCTGTTTAAGGCTCAAAAATAAACTCACAAATGGATGGAATTGGGTAAAAGTGTTTCATTTTGCATGATTACATATGTTTACTTGATTATTGCTTTTAAGGATATCACAAAAAAATATTTTCAACTTTTATTTGGATTTCTCTTATTTACTTATTATTTCCCGAAAATATAAATTTATAATTTGGCTTATCAAAAATTGTTTAAATTTTTGGCTTCGTGTCACAAAAATTAATGGTTAAGTGATTTGGTTAAAAATTTTCAATTTGGACCTGTTTTTAGCAAAGTATTAAGTATGTATCTCGATTAATCCATCCCCACACTTACAATTCACATTGTCCCCAATGTGATAGATAAATTAAAACAAGGAATGGAAACGAGATACTCCCCAAAATATGATGAAGTCGACTTTTGCCTTTGCTTGCGAGAGCCATCGGGATCACCTGAAATATCGTCCATTTATTGAAAACATTAAAATCCTAAACACAAAAAATAAAAAGAAAATGACATAAAGTAAAGGATAGATTGGCACAAAAAGACTGTGCCCGGCCCCTAAAAGTGATGTGGATTTTCAAGGGCTTTGTGGTGGGATATCCCCCACTCATGATACATTCGGTTTCTGATGTACGTGACATCATTGCTCAGGTCGTCCACTCGAGAGTTCAGATTTTCGACGCGGTTGAAACCTTGTTGCGCGTATTCGAATGATCTCCTTGCATGGTCACTGGTGGTCTGGATTGCTTCATAAAGGTCAAACATGGTTGGAAATTTTCCGGCGTGTGAGCTGGAGGCCCGGCGTCTTCATGATGTGTTGGTATATCAAGGTCCATGATAATCTCCTCGGGATCAGCCGGATCCCAGATTTGTCCCTTCCTATCCATGAATCTCGGTTGTCCATTTGGTAAGGTTGTGTTCATGTACATGCTTGTGCAAATGCTTAAGTCCAATAACCCTGGCATTACTCCTTCGGTTCCCTCCGTGTTACACCCATAACTCTCGTATAAGTTCAGGATCCAGCTTCCTCCAAACATTGGTGTCGGGGCACCTGCAGTTGCATTCCTGGCAAACAAGTTACAAAACTAATACCCAATGTTGCATGGCAAATGATTAGTCATACAGTATAAGATAAACAGGTCTCTCATACTAACAACTCCCTCGCTTTGGCCACGAGCTGTTATCGAATGGCTAAGCAACCGATGTATGTATCGTAGCAACGGGTCCCGAATCTGACTACTCTTGGTTTTACTTGAGTTGAATGCCCCTGTTCCAATCTTCTCCCAAAATGCCTTTCTCATGGCACCGCTTTCTGCGTCCCTACTTTCCTCATCTGGGAATGTATGATAAGCTGGCATTCCTGAGATTGCTTCCTCCTCCATTTCCTGTTCTGTATATATTCCCAGGTAGACACCAAACAAAGCGATGGATGTTTTTCGCCAATGTCCACCCAGCCTGAATGTAACTACTTCCTCATCCCAAGGGTCGGAGTCTTTCATGCTGAATCTGAAAGATGCTAAAAATTCAAGAGTTAGTTCATAAATGGAAGGCCTGTTTTGTGAAAACAACCGCTTCCACTGAATACTCAATAAATTGTTGTATCTTTCGAGCTGTCCGACAGCCGTCAAGGTTTCTTCATCGGCTTGCAAATGCGACCTTTCAGCCCTTTGCAAGAGCCTTTGCAATCGATCACGACACCATCTTTCACGGTTTCCGCCAAATTGTAAGTATGGATGGTTCATGATCCTGAAATTTTGACAAATCAGTTAACATATACAAAACAAAATTTTGGAATAGTCTATTTATTTTAGGGACAAAAATTGATTTTCAAAAGCCACGCCACCCCTTTTTGTGAACTTGTGTTGAAAAACAGTTGACACGTTCGAAAAGCTTGTTAAACATGGGGGCGTGTCTCTTGAAACGTGGGGGTGTGGTTAACATTTTAAAGCATGAAATTTCAACTCAATCAAATGTGGTTTTGTTTGTAAATCCTTGATTAAGCATAAATTTGTTATTTTCTTGCTTGAAAAACCAAAGATTATACGTTAAATATTTTGAGCAATTGTTAATAATTCAAGACAAAAAATATATATGTTTCAACACTACTTGCCAATTCTCGTAACTTGAACATGATTAACAAAGAAATCACCACACATTATGAAGAAAGTCTTGTTAACACTAACGGGAAACATACTAATACTAATAACTAACTAATCAGACTAAACAACACTAATCAACTTTCAAGAGAACATAAACAAAGAGGCATAAAGCATTCATAATTCCATAATACGTTTAAGCACAAGCTCTTACATATAATCATTAGGATTTCGGTTGTTTAGAGACCTAATCACCTAAATACATGCAAATGGCTATCATAATCATGGGAATTAGCATACTAACCTTTTGATTAAATCTCTTGAAAGGATGCTTGAAAATGTGAAGGAAGAAATGAAAAATGGTCAAAAGATGAAGAGGATACGAAGTTGCAGGCCAAAATTTCGGGTTTTAACATTCATCATTGATGGGGAACAAGACAAAATGCTGAAACAAGTCAGATTGTGTCGAATTTTTGTCGTCACGTGGGCGTGCCTGTGTGGGCATGGGGCCGTGATTGCTTTATGCAGTTTGGTTCAGTCTTTTGTTGCTCCGTTTTTCAATTTCGCGCGTTGCGTAATTTACCCGACTAAGTTTTGACGTATCCAATTCATCAGAGAAGTTACGGAATTAGTTCTAGAATTCAAATAAGCAAACCAAGCGACAATTACATTTTCCTATCTCCTATGATTACATAATACGTTAATAACTGGGAATCTGAAACTGCAAAACCAACTCCTTAACGCGCACTAGCGCACATGACCCTTCACGAAATGCCTCTAGAAGAAGCCTCCACACATTTCGTGTGGACGGGTCGGGAAAGGGTAGTGCGAAGTGCGGTTGCTAAGTTCTGCAAGCCGACGATTGATGGAAACAAGCTCCTCGCTCATTTCCTGAACTTTCTGGATAAGTTCAGCCAAGCGTTGAGTTGCGGTGAGATTCATCTCCGTCAATTTCTTGATTAGCTCATGGAGCTTAAAGAAATACTCTTGAGTCGTTGGCTCTCTAGTTTTAGACCGGGGCTCGTTGCAGGTTTCCAATTGGAACTTCCTTGACTGGATTCTTTCATCCCTTCTTCGTGAGATTTTGAGCAGAAATGGGTGTGATGAAAGCTTGGAACAAGTGTGGTATTATACTCAGGTTTGTAAAGTTGATCACGGGGGCGTGCTTGGGTAGGCACGGCCCCGTGCTTGTCAGAAGTCACCTTAAATTCGTCCTGTAACGTTCCAGAGTCGTCAGCGTAGATCGTGGAAAATATTTGTCAGAGTCACGGGGGCGTGCTTGGTGGGGCACGGCCCCGTGCTTGTGCTTGGGAGTCCTACAAAAAGCTAAAAATTTCAGACAAAATCTATGTACAAGTGCCGTGTTTTCGTTTGGGTCTTCGGTGCGACCCTTCCCCACACTTAATCCTCGTCGGGGCGGAGGTGTAATTCCTCCGAGAAAATCTTGGTTGGCCCATCGTTATATGGCTTTAAAAGATGTCATTCACTTTGAAACTTAAACCGTCGTGGTTGTCAATTTCGATGGCACCATTTGGAAACATGTTTTTAATCGTGTAAGGTCCAGACCAATGTGATTTTAACTTTCTGGGAAACAGACGTAAACGAGAGTTATACAGTAAGACACGTTCCCCCACATGAAATCGTTTAGTGCTCCTTAAACGAGAGTCGTGGAATTTCCTTGTCTTTTCCTTGTAAACCCTAGCGTTTTCGTATGCTTGTTCTCTCAGTTCCTCTAGTTCATGGATTTGTAGAAATCGATTCTTTCCTGCAAGGCCTTGGTCTAGGTTTGCTGCTTTGAGTGCCCAATAGGCTTTATGTTCCAGTTCCACAGGTAGATGACACGACTTCCATAAACGAGTTTAAACGGTGTTGTGCCAATGGGAGTCTTAAAGGCTGTTCGAAAAGCCTATAATGCATCGTCTAGCTTGGCATACCAGTCCTTGTGATTTTGTCCTACGGTTTTTTCTAGGATTCGTTTGATACCTCGATTAGTGACTTCCGCTTGCCCATTCGCTTGTGGATGATAAGCGGTTGTAAAGCGATGGTTTACTCCATAACGAGCCATTGCTTTTTCGAGCTGGTTGTTACAAAAATGGGTTCCTCGATCACTAATCAAAGCCTTGGGGTACCTAAACGAGAGAATAATTTCTTAAGGAATCTGACAACATTTCTTGCATCGTTGGTAGGCAGGGCTTGAGCTTCGGCCCATTTTGAGACATAATCAACTGCTACTAAGATGTAACGATTTCCAAATGATATCGGGAATGGCCCCATGAAATCAATACCCCATACATCAAATACCTCGCATACTTGAACGGGTTTCTGAGGCATCTCATCCCGTGTCGAGATGTTGGTTGCTCTTTGACATGCATCACAGGTGGCGTACCATGTTGTGAGCATCCTTGAAGATTGTGGGCCAATAGAATCCAGAATCGAAGACCTTTTTGGCAGTTAGAGTTGCTCCATGGTGGCCTCCCGTGGGTCCTTCATGACAGTGCCTTAGGATCTGTTCCGCTTCACTTCCGTACACACATCTTCGAATGAGTTGGTCCGCACCGATTCTGAATGTACGGGTCTTCCCAATAGTAATGCTTAATATCAGTAAAGAATTTCTTCTTTTGCTGATAAGTCATTCCTTTGAGAAGGATTCCGCTTGCCAAATAGTTTGCGAAATCGGCAAACCAAGGATACTCATCGATTGAAGATTGGATGTTCAAAAGGAATTCGTGAGGAAAATTATCATTTATTTTGAATTCCTCGGTTTGTGGATGGTTCGAATCTTCAAGACGCGAAAGATGATCAGCCGCTAGATTTTCTGCTCCTTCTTGTCACGAATCTCAATGTCGAATTCTTGAAGCAGAAGTATCCATCGTATCAATCTCGGCTTTGCATCTTGTTTGTTGAACAGATAACGCAGGGCTGCATGATCGGTATAGACGACTGTTTTTGACAGGACTAGATACGAGCGGAATTTGTCAAATGCGAAAACTACTGCGAGAAGTTCTTTCTCGGTGGTTGTGTAGTTTTCTTGTGCGTCGTTTAAGGTTTTGCTCGCATAGTGAATTGGGTGGAATTGCTTGTCTTTCCTTTGTCCTAACACGGCTCCTACCGTAAAAATCGCTTGCATCGCACATGAGTTCAAATGGTAACGTCCAATCTGGGGAAACCATAATTGGAGCGGTGACCAACTTATCTTTTAACAGATCAAATGCCTGATGGATTCGTTGGAAAACATGAATTTTGCATCTTTCTCAAGAAGTTGAGTCATCGGTCGTGCGATTTTTGAGAAGTCTTTAATGAAACGGCGATAGAATCCTGCGTGACCTAGGAAGCTTCTAATTTCTTTCACGGTTGTGGGATATGGCAGTTTGGAAATAGTGTCAACTTTGGCTTGGTCAACTTCGAGGCCTGCTCGAGAGATCTTGTGTCCCAACACTATTCCTCCAGTAACCATGAAATGACATTTTTCCCAATTTAGAACAAGGTTAGAGTCCTCGTATCTAACCAGCATTTTTCCAGGTTTTCAAGACATTGTTCGAATGAGTTTCCAAAGACTGAGAAATCATCCATGAGAACTTCCATTGAGTGCTCAATCATGTCATGAAGAATTGCTACCATGCATCTTTGAAATGTAGCAGGAGCATTACACAATCCAAAAGGCATTCGTCGATACGCAAACGTGCCATATGGACAAGTGAATGTCGTTTTCTCTTGATCTTCGGGAGCAATGGGAATTTGAAAGTATCCTGAGAAACCATCGAGGAAACAATAGAACATTTTTCCAGAGAGTCTCTCGAGCATTTGGTCAATGAAAGGTAAAGGAAAGTGATCCTTTCTTATGGCGTCATTGAGTTTGCGATAATCGATGCAAACTCTCCATCCTGTAACCGTAAGAGTTGGAATAAGCTCATTCTTCGTTAGTTACCACAATCATTCCTCCTTTCTTTGGAACAACTTGGACGGGACTGACCCAAGGAGAATCAGAAATAGGGTAAATCAAACCGGCATCTAGCAGTTTGATTACTTCTTTCTTCACCACCTCTTGCATGCTCGGATTTAAACGTCCTTGAGGTTGAATGACGGATTTGAAGTCCTCCTCCATTAATATTTGTGAGTGCAAAAGGATGGATTGATTCCCTTGATGTCCATGATCTACATGCAATTGCTCGTTTATGTGCCTTCAGCATATTGAGCAATTTGTTCTTCTCCTCTTGATAGGGCGGATGAGATTATGACAGGAAGCTGAGAGGTGTTTTCAAGAAAAGCGTATTCAAGATGAGACGGAAGTTATTTGAGTTCTAAAGCCGGAGGGTCTTCGATGGAAGGTTGGCTTTAGGTTCTAATTCTTGATCGATGATCTCAAATGCTTCTTGACAAGATGATGTTTCGTCAACTTCGAGTTCTGGAATGATCTGGTGCTCACAGACGGGCTCAGTGGTTTGGATCTCTATTAATTGAGTATCGCAAGCTTCAATTTGACGAGTGTTCTTCAGATGACAGCTTATGATTGAGTCACAAACATCAATATAATAGAGTGATCGTCATGATGTTGAGAATGTTTCCGGATTGTACTATGTCAAATGTCACTTCCTCCTCATCCACTCAGAGTGTGAGTTTGCCGGTGCAAACATCAATGAGGGCTCGCGCGGTTGCTAAGAAAGGTCGACCTAAAATGAGAGGAACATTCTTATCCTCATCCATGTCGAGGATCACAAATCAACGGGAAATACGAACTTGTCGATTTTAACTAAGAGATTTTCAAATGCCCCTCGGATATTTGACAGAACGGTCAGCTAATTGGATGCTCATACGAGTAGGTCTAGGCTCACCTAAGTTTAACTTTTCAAAAACTGCATAAGGCATGAGGTTAATGCTAGCACCTAAATCGGCTAACGCGTTGCTGACAGAAAGATTTTCTATTAGGCAAGGTATGGTGATACTCCCTGGATCAGTCATCTTTTGAGGTAGTTTGTTTGAAGAACTGCTGAGCATTCCTCATTCAAAACTACATGTGATAACTCTTCCAGTTTCTTCTTGTTGACAAAACACCCTTTAAAAACTTGGAATAATTTGGCATTTGGGCAAGGCTTCCACCAATGGCAGATTAATGTGGAGTTGCTTGAACAATCCCAGAAATTTGCCATATTGTGCCTCCATTCGTTTTGTCTCAGACGACCGGATATGGAGGTGGTGGAACATAAGGTGGTGGTGGTACGTATTTCTTGGCTGGTTCTTCAACAATGACAGGTTGCTTTTGCTTGTCACTTGTATTGCGTGGTGTCTCGAGTTCTAGTTCTTCAAGGATGGGCTATTCTTGAGTGGTTTTGCCACTCCTTGTGGTGATGGCTTTGACTTGAGCATTGGGGTTTGTTACAGTATTGCTAGGCAAAGCACCTTGGGGTCTCGCAGATAGTTGTTGTGCTATCTGACCTACCTGGTTTTCAATAGTTTACAATGATGCTTTGTTGCTTTTGATGTCAGCCTCGTTTCTTTGGAACCCTTCCTCGTTTCTTCAATCAGATTTCGGATGTACTCATCTGTGGCTTGTGTGGGTTAACAACAATTGCTGCAATAAATCTTCCATGATGATGCTCCACGGTCTTGATTACTACTGCTTGGCCCTTGATATGTTGGTTTCTGTTGTTGGTAAGGTGGCCTACGGTTGCATCCAGATGATAGTTGGTTGTTACCCGCTTCTCTGTAATTCGGATTGCTCCTCCAATTTGAGTTGTTGTTATATGAGTTGTTTGGGCCTCCTACGTAATCAACATCTTCAACCATCATAATGCCTTGTGGGCATTCATTGGTCTTGTGTGATTTCCACATGCGTTGCATCGTGTTGGAGTCTTTTTAAGTTCAGCTTGCAATTGTTCGAATCGTTTGGTTAAGGATTCTAACTGGGCTGTGATCAGCGTCTCAGAGTCTACTTGATGAATTCCTCTAGAGTTGATTTTGTTTCTCAAGGGATTGTAAGCAAAGCTCTTCTTAGCTGCTTTCTCTAGGGCTTGGTATGCTTCTGTTGGTGTGACACTTCCGAAATCTCCTCCCGCACTTTGGTCTACAGCTTGTTTGTGTGCTCCGCTGATTGCATCACAAAAAGTTTGACACTGCAGCCACAGATCAAGTCCGTGATGTGGGCATCTTCGAAGGAGACCTTTATATCTCTCCACGCTACGTGTAATGATTCATCATCGTCTTGGCGAAAGCTTGTGATGCTGCTTCTCAATTTGGCAGTGCGATCGGGTGGAAAGTATTTAACAGGAATTGTTCAGCCATTTCCGCCCATGTGGTGATGGAACCAGGGGAAGTGAATCAAGCAGTCAATGGCTCGGCCGTGAAGTGAAAATGGAAAAAGTCGTAGTCTAATAGCATCGTCTGAACAGTTATTGAATGATTTAATCACTTGCTGAAGTGAAACCTCTTCCATATGGATATCCTGAACATATTCAGAAGTATCCACCTCAGTGATAGGTTACTGATGTGGCTAGACTTAGATGACTCAGGAGCACCATCTCCCTTTAAGGAGAGGTTTGAACAGGAAGACTCATGTTACTCATGGGCATCTAAGTCCTCATTAGTATATAAGTCAAGGTTGGGAATTAGTTAGTTTAATCTAAAGCTGGGATGGTATCTGTCCCCTGAAGGTTGTTCACTTGAGTGTTGAGACTCAAGTGAAGGCTTAAGACTATTGGGCTTGTGAGCTCATCAGGCTGAGCATGAGGAACCTCAGCACTGACTTGAGAAATGATGGGAGTGGTTTGCTCCTCAGTGGAAGTGGGAGCTCCAGTGTCCACTTCCCTATGTAGGTGAGAGTATATGGGGGCCTGCACAGACTCAATACCTGTGCACGGGTTCGTTTGTGTTTTCTTTGGTAGGTGGGGTGATTTGTGGTTGTTTTGAAGGTTGGGATGTAGAAGGTGTGGGTTCACACTAGCTTGTTTTTGCTAGTTGTCACCTTGAGCAATGACTCAACATTTTTGGACCAAGGCTTTTTCTACCCTGAGAAGCCAACATTGGCTTCTTCAAGATCTTAAAGATGTCGGCTTCATCTGTCCCAATTTAAGAATATTACCTGTTTCCCTCAACTGTGAGCCCATTCACAGTTAAGAAGTATTGAACATATCTAGGAAACATGTAATATTCTAAGGGTCTAAGTTTGCTATTAAATTTTATATACAAATTGAGAATACCTGAACTTGACCCCCCTGAACCATTCCATGTACTATGAGGAGAGATCTTCAGGAATCGGTCCCATCCTCCATGCTTGTTAGACAAGCTGTGGATACCCACATGAAGTAAATACTTCCACTGGATGAGACCTTCCCTTTACTGAAGGTTTTTACAGAGAAATCTCCTTCATAACCTATCTGCTCAAAAAGAATGGTTGACAGCTTCTTTTGGGAAGAACACCTCACCTTCTTCATCATCCAGCTGAAGATGAGTGTTGATAAAGGCCGGAGTGATGAAGACTGTTCTTCCCTGCACTGTGCAGACAGTGCCTTCTCCCCATCCAAATGACCTCTTGGCAGGTCTTCCAGAATTGTGAAGCAAATGTTCCTCATAGAGAGGAGGATCGATGGTAGGGAGGTAAAGTGTAGTTAGACAGCAGGGCCAGAATTGGCATACCTTTGAGAATGGGGATATCTTCTCAGAGTTTAACAGCAATCTGATTGTGTTTCGCTGTGTACTGCATAGAGAAATCTGTGGTCATTTCGTCGATCAAGGTTGGCCCATTTTGAGTAAGCTTTGTGTGAAGGAAGGATGACGAGGCGGTTTCAAAGAGAATCTCAGAATTTTAGGTTTAGAGAGAAAGATGATATTATGTATATAATATGTATTATGTATATATATGATAGATATGTATCTATAATATATGTATATATGTATATATAGTCGAACCGACATAGTTTTATATGTGAAAGGGATTTGAGATAAAGTTAATGAAGAGAGGATAAACTTTGAAATCCGGAAGTTGGTCCCACCTCTGAAAAAGTAGTTTGCTTTTTCCTCAAAAGTTGTTTTCTTGGAATTCAAAAATCTTCCGAAGGTAAAATGTCTTCGGAAGTTTAAGGAAAAGCTTCCGAAGCCAAAATGACTTCGGAAGAATTTTCAAAGAGTTTGACAAATTGCTTCGGAAGATAATTATTAATTGAGATGCTTTGTTTCCATAAAAACAAAGCTTCCGAGAGTTAATAATCCTTCGGAAGAGAAATTCTTAAAAACCTGCAAGTGCGTAAGAGAGTTTTTATGCTTCGAAGATATTTGAGAAATTTTTTCCGAAGTGTAACTTTCACTTAGACAGTTATTTGTCTTGAAGGGATATTTTCTTCTTCGAAGATAAAAACATATCTTCCGAAAATGAATTTGTCAAAAATCTATGAAAACTCTTCAGAAAGTTTTGTCCCTAGAAAACATGAGCTTATGAGGTGAAACTAGATAACTTAAGACCACAAGATTTTAGAAATAAAATTAATTAGTTTTTAAGAAAAAGCTACTCAAGGTTAATCATCCCAATAGCTAATATAGGATATTTAAATCTGTTCATCAAGGCTTTTATGAACAGATCAGCTATTATTTATTTGTATTAACCTTAACTAGTTTAATTAAACCCTTTTCAAAGTTATCTCTAATTAAATGATACCTGATGTTATGTTTTTGTCCTTGAGTGCTGCATAAGATTCTCTGTGATAGAGATAGCACTGTTGTTGTCTATGTGAATGGGAGTCTCCTTGAAGTTGAAACCATAGTCAAGCATCTGTTTCTGAATCCAAAGCACTTGAGCACAGCAACTTGCAGCAGCAATGTATTCAGCTTCAGCAGTTGATGCAGAGACACAGGATTGTTTCTTGCATTGCCATGAGACAACCCTTCCACCAAGAACTGACATCCCCCAGATGTAGACTTTGCAGTCATATTGCAACCACCATAGTCACTATCTGTATATGCATACGATTAAAGTCAGAATTTTTGGGATACCAAAGCCCAGTGTTAGAGCACCTTTGAGGTATCTTAGAATTCTCTTGACAGTGATGAGGTGAGACATCCTGGGGTTGGCTTGATATCTTGCACAAATGCATATGGCAAACATGATATCAGGCCTGCTAGTTGTAAGATACATAAGTGACCCAATCATAGCCCTAAAGGTTTCATCCACACACTCCCCCTCAAGATCAGGCCCAAGGAGTGGTTCCTTGCTATGGGTGTCTTAGCAATCTTACAATCAGTCATATTGAACCTTTTGAGTATGTCCTGGACATACTTTGACTGACTTATGAAGATTCCATCTTCAACTTGCTTCACTTGAATGCCCAGAAAGAAATTTAGTTCCCCCATGGAACTCATTTCAAATCGTCTTTCATCAGCTTCTCAAAGTCTTTGCAGAGCCTTGGATTTGAACCAAAGATGTCATCTACATACACTTGAACTAGCAGTAAGTCATTTCCCTGTCCTTTGATGAAGAGAGTTCCATCTATAGTACCTCTTCTGTATCATGCTTGCAGAGATACTGAGATAGAGTCTCATACCACTTTCTTGGTGCTTGATGTAGCCCATAAAGAGGCTTATCAAGCTTGCAGACATAATCAGGGTGATCAGGTCTGCAAAACCAGGTGGTTGTTTGACATACACTTCTTCATCAATCACCCCATACAGAAAAGCACACTTGACATCAAGTTGATAGACCTTGAAGTTCTTGGATGCAACAAAGGCCAAGAATATCCTAACAGTTGATCTTGAGTCTTGTACACAGCAAGATATCCTAACAGCTTCTAGTCTTGCACAGGGCAAAGACATCAGTGTAATCAATTCCTTCTTCTTGTGTGTATCCTTGAACAACTAGTCTAGCTTTGTTCTTGATGAATTCCTCTATCATCTTTCTTGTTCCTAAATACCCATTTGGTTCCTATAGTAGCCTTCCATGAGGAAGAGGACATAGGTTCCAACCTTCTGTCTCTTGAATTGAAGTAGCTCCTCCTGCATGGCTTCAATCAAACTTCCATCCCTCAGAGCCTCATCAACTTTCTTGGGCTCTATCTGGGACAAGAAACAAGAGTGTAGACAACATTTGCTTCATGTGTTTGTCCTCTTGTTCTTACCCAATGTCAACATTTCCAATGATGTTTGTGGTAGGATGGACTTGTGGATCCTTAACTGAGGGATCACAGCAAGTTGCTGAGACAGATCTAAATTAGAGAAATTTAGATCTGGCATAGAAGCTTCCTCCACCATTTCAACACACTTATCAAGAGAAACTTGATCCAATGAGTGTGTGCCATCATTGATATGTTTTCTATAGGATGGTTATCAGCATCAAGAAATTCTTGATCACTGTCACCACCACCATCATCTTCTTCTGCATTTGAAGTTTCTTGTTTGTCTGTTATGCCTCTGAGCTGGAACTTGAAGGCATCAGATGATGGATCACTGTAGTTGTCATTGTTCTGCTGATAGAAACCTCATTTGCTGAAGTAGTTACAACTGGAGCTGAAGATGTATAACTTGAAGGTCTCCTTAGCTCAAATTTGGATCAGGATCACCTGGAGATAGAATGTCTGTAGACCCTGAAACATTCTCACAAGATTTGTTAAAACAGTTTGTAACTAAGTCAAGATCAAATAGCCAATCCGGACCAAAACCTTTCACACTGGAGTGTGCTCATTGAAAGTCACATTGGTCCTCAACTATTCTAGTTCTGAGATTGTATACTCTATAAGCCTTAGCTTGAGAAGAGTATCCAATGAAGTATCCATCATCTGATTTCTCAGCAAACTTGGCAATTTGATCTTTGGTATTCAAGATGCTGCATGGACATCCAAATGACCTGAGAAAACCAATGAAAGGTTTTCTCTTGTGCCAAAGTTCATAAGGAGTCTTACCATGAGTCTTAACCACTAAGACTCTGTTCTGCACATAGCAGGCAGTGTTGACTGCCTCTGCCCAGAAGGTGATGGGCAGTTTAGAGTCAGACAACACGGTTCTACAGCTTCAATTAGTGTCCTGTTTCTCCTCTCAGCAACACCATTTTGCTGAGGAGTCCTGGGAGCACTGTATTGTCTTGTAATACCCTTTTCATCACAAAAGTATCAAGGATTTGGTTCTTAAATTTAGTTCCTTGATCACATCTTATGGTTTTGACCTTGTGATCACATTGATTCTCAATTCTTAAGATGAAATTCTTCAGAATCTCAGGGGTCTCATCCTTAGTTCTAAGAAGAAGACCCATGTGAATCTTGTAAAGTCATCTGTGATCACCAAACAGTAAGAGGTCCTTCCTAAACTCATTACACTGGTGGGCCAAAGAGATCCATATGTAACAAGTGTAGGGGTGTAGTGATGGAGTTTCTTTCCTTAGGCTTGTGAGATACCTTGTGTTGCTTCCCTTTCAGGCATGCAACACAATGGTCATCACTTGTAAACTCTTTCTTTGGCATTCCAGTTACCAAATCATTCTTAATTAGCTTATTCATGTTCTTAAAGTTTACATGGCACATTCTTTTATGCCAAAGAAAGACTCATCACTATTGGCTTTAGATAGAAAACATGAAACTTCTCCTGTGGGAGATGTTTTCTGCAAATCCATCTTATACATGTTCTTTTTCTGGGGGCTCTAAGCAGAATATGCTCATGAGGAATAATCACCCCAGGCTTGAGAACAAAACACTCATGCTTAGTAAAGAGCATGTTATGACTCTGATCACAAAATTGAGATACACTCAGAAGATTGTACCCAAGCTTCTTGACAAAGTTTACCTTCTCAATGCTGAGCTTACCATTTGTGACCTTGCCCTTCCAGAGGTACCTACCCTTCCAGATATGTAACCTCCTTCATCTCCTCCAAGGCAACTGGTCCTCCATCAATCCTTTCAAAGTTCTGGAGTAGTGACCTATTGCCTGTCATGTGCCTGGAGCAGCCACTATCAATGATCCAGACATTTTTATTTGTCTTGAGCTGTTCCTGCACACAGAAAATGATTAGTTACATTTGGAAACCCAAGCCTCATTGGTGTTTGGCTCATCAAAGGAGGTAGAAGGTAATGAAATAGTAATAGATCCTATGGTTGTGCTCTGGGAATCTGTTGTGTTGTTGATGGAAAACTTTCAGTCACTTGGTCTTTCCTTGACTTCCACACCACCTTTGGAAGTTAGACCTGACCTTAATCACTTCGGAAGCTTTTAAGACTTCGGAAGTTTTGATGACTGAACCTTGGAAGATTCTGCTAGCACTGAACAGACTTTAGTGCTTCGGAAGTATTCCTTTCTTCCGAGACCAAATTTTCTTCCGAAGGCAATTTTCCACTTACCTTCTTCTTTCTTTGGAGCTTCCGAAGAAACAGATTTTCCTCCTTTCGGATTTTCCTTCTTGGGTCATATGAAAAGTACTTTTTGGATTGTATGGACAATCCATAGCAAGATGAGAAGTACTTTCACACATAACACAACTTATCTTTTTCTTCCCAAGAGTTTTTCTTCTGAGAACAAGGCTGACTTTGATCACTTCCCTTCTCCACCTTCATCTTTGCAGATGATGAGACATCCCTTTGGGCTTAGGATTGTTCTTGGAGTTGGATGGTTCAGGCTGTGTAGCAGTGGTACACAACGGATCAGCCTTCTTCTTGATGCTGAGATGATTTGAACATGAACCAGAACTCTTGTGTAGAGTTGAGGTTTAAGTTTTCAGTCTTGACCATATCAAACCTGCAGAAATAAAGACATGTTTCTCTTAGAGTTGAAAGTGGCCTTGATCTCTTGAGCCCTCCTGGCCTTCTTTTGCTCTTTCTGATCAAGTTCTTCCTCATAGACTTGGTCATCTCAGTCTTCCTGTTCTCCTCAGAAGGATAGTGACCCTTCTTAGAATCCTCCTCTTCACTCTTCTCAGAGGAATTCTTCACTATCACTTCTTTATCCTCTTCACTCAATGGGTCTATGTAAGAAGCTCATCTTACAAGTTCCACACCTAGGTGATCTTACAGACAAGATTGTGTGTGGAGGAGCTATCTCACTAGATCCCAGTCCCTGCCTATTTTGATAACAAACTTTTGCATGCAAGGATGAGGATATGATGTTCTTGAAGGTCTCTTCTTCAAGAACACATTTTTTCTACCCTGGCTTTGCTGATCACAAGCTCAGCCTGGCATTCAGTTAACTTAGTTGAGATCTTTGATCTGAGTCCTGTAATTTGTATGCTCATGTTTTAAAACTGAAATTGTTTTCTCTAAGTCCTCTATTTTTAACTTATAATCATTTTAGTTTTCTAAAATCAGATTTAGTATGTTCAAGACTCAAGATCAGATCTCATCTCTAGGTTATAGGACCTGTATCTGTTGACTTTAGCAATACATTCAGGATGCAAAGATGTTCCAATACCTTGGTTTCATCATGGTCAGCCATTAATGCTTGGTTTGGAGATGCATCTTCCACCTGAAAGCTCCAGTCAAAGCCTCCTTCTTCAACAAAGCAACTGCAGCTTGCTGCTTTGGCTTCTCATTCTGGGTAGCTTTATCAGTGTAGTTTGGTCTGGATTGTGCTTGTCCACCATTTGTTCTTGGTGCTTTGCACTCCCTCAAAGTGACCCATCAAGTTACAGTTGTAACACTTAACTTTGCTTTTGTCCAGTCCAAACTTTCCACTGGCTGTATTGCTGGGAAACTTCCTTCCTGTCCTCTTGTAGAATCTTTGCTCTGTGAGTGAGAAGAGCCATCTGCTGGACTATCTCCATATACTCCAGGTCATCTGGATGGATACAGTCCAGATCTTCAAGGGTGAATAGGAAGCTGCCATAACTTTCATCAAAGACACAAAGGCTTGAGAAGAACTTGTCTCTTGGAATGGGCTTCCTTAAGTATAGTTCTCCCTTGGTGTCTCCGGGAAGGTGATGAAAGGACCCTTTTGTGAGATGTCAGGGTAGCATATGAGATGATGCTGGGGTTCTATGCTATCCCTTTCAGTCACATGAAGGTTGAACCCATTTGATTGCTGGAGTTACCAGATGAACCTTGCATGTTCATCTCCATCTGGTATCCACTGAGAATGCCATACAACTCTGTCAGAGTGAGAGTCTTAAGGTTCTCAGTTCTCTTGATTACAACACAGTAATGTGTCCATTGTCTAGGAAGAGAGGACATGAACTTCCTTACAATATCCTGTTTTCAAGAGTTACTCCAACATCCACTAGGGTATCCACAATCTCAACATACCTGAAGTATGTTGAGTCATGGTCTCACCTGCCTTGAAGGTGAAATTTTCAAACTGCTGCTTCAGAAGATCCTTTTTGTTTCCTTGGCTTCAGTAGAACCTCATACATTAGTTTCAATGCATCCCACAGCTGCTTAGCTGTTTTGCATTTCTTGAAACCTCTGTATACAGAGTTGGAAGAGCAGTCTGAAGGGGCTTCATGGCCTTTTGATCAATCTCTACTCTCTTTCTATCTTCTTCTGAGTAGTCAGCCACAGCCTTGGGGATCATACCACCTCCAGCAGCAGCTGAAGGAGTTTTTGGTATGTAAGGTCCAGAGACAACAGATTCCCACATTCTTGAGTCTTGACACTTGATGAAACCTTCCATTCTTTGGCACCAAGTGTCAAAGTCATCAAGAGTGATCAGTGGGGACTTTGTCATGGTTCCAGTTTCCATATCAGCTTTAGAGATAGCTACCATTTGAAGGGTTAAGTATTTTTGTTTGTGTGAGGGATCTTAAGATGGTGAGATCTTATATCAAGCCTGAGAAGCTCTGATACCAATTGCAGGACCGGTGAAGGGGTTATGCACTTGTGCAACACAACAACACAAAGAGGAGAGTGTATTTCAAACTTAACAATTCAAATGGGGAACTGATCAGTAATGAGTTTAGAGAACTTGAAACACAAGATGTAAAATGAGACAGAAACTGAGCAATACACAAGCAGTTGGTTTTTAAGGTTAAGTATATTGATCTTCTAGTTCCTTACAAAGTGGTTTACAAAGTTCAACTCAAACCTTACTAGTTACAAAGAACGAAAGTACTTATACTAAATCCTACAGCCGCCATGCTTTGAAGGCCAGCTGGATACATGAACTAGACAACAAAATCCATGTAGAGTCAAAAGGCAGATTGCCTTTTGACTAGTGACTATGACATGCCATAGCTCACATCCTAATATATTACAAAAGGATAAAGTACATAAAGTGGAAAGTTACAGACTCAAGACCTCAATGTACAGTTTACCAAAAGCATGGACCTTTTCACCAACTCATGAAAGGTGGGTGACTTTCAGAGTGGCACGAAAGTGGTTCAGCTTTAGGTAAAAAGTACATCAGATAAACATGTACTAAAAAAGTCTTCGGAAGAAATCTGTCTTCAATGGTTGGCTTCGAAGACTTTGTCCTTGAAGCTTCGGAAGACTTCATCTTTTGGCTTCGGAAGATTGGTCTTGGCTTCGAAGATTTCATACTTAGAATAATTTCCAAGTTAGTGTGAATCTTCCGAAGCATTCCACTTCAGTGTACATGTGCATGCATGCAGGAAAGACTTGAGTGTTTGGGTTGCATCAGCCTTACTGATAACCTTACAAAGATATGTTAGTACATAAAATGTAGAGAGGGTAGTAGGGAACATGTACTCATGTAGCAAGGATGTGGACTAGATTTAGCCCAATAAGCCAGACTTCATCTTGACCTAAACCCAAAAATCAAAATAACACAAATTAAACTATCAAATAATATTAACATAAGTCTAACAAACTGGCAAGTCCAAAGACTCCAACTCAAATTACATCTTTGCACAGAAAGACAAAGCTTCCCTCCGATAGATAAGGAGAGAGTTAACATATAGTTTGACGAAGAAGATATAAGATGATATAAAATTGGCCAAAGAAGATGCTAACGATTATCGAATACAACAGCGAGCGTATGTGGTTATTGACATGTGTTGGAGAATCCACACCAAGGATCTGTGGTCGTCCGCAAATTATGAATACAAGAATTTTTCATAGGGGATATGAGATGAAGACAAATTAAAAA
This sequence comes from Flaveria linearis, assembly GCA_024085815.1. Lineage (NCBI taxonomy): Eukaryota > Viridiplantae > Streptophyta > Magnoliopsida > Asterales > Asteraceae > Flaveria > Flaveria linearis. The sequence continues at coordinate 6,614 of JABSNV010001010.1, read as the reverse complement.
GAAAACATCTAAAATGATAAAGGAAAAACAAAATAGAAAGCACAATTTCTCGTAGAACGTCCCTTTTACGTATATCAAATGTTTCTAAAAGACATCCAATTAATGAAGTGGTATACTCTTAATTATAAGTTATGTGTTTAAATCTTATAGATTAAATGTTGATGATTTTTAGGGTATATTAAGTATGGAGTAGAAAGCTTAAGTCGCTGGTAAAAAATAACTTTATAAATTTATTTTTTCACCTATTTGGTAGTGTAGAAACTTTATGTTTAGGGTGAAGTAAGTTCTCTAGTCAAACCACGCAACACCACGCACGTCATTCCACGTCATATACCATTAATCATATTTTGTTATGTTATAGCACGCCACACTACACCACAACTTTAATTTTGAAGGGGGCACTAATGCCAATCCATGTCAAATATTTTTAAATAACTTCATAAAAAATATTAAATAATTACAAACTAAACTTAAAAACTACACTAGAATAAAAAAGTTAAAAAAAAAAAATACTAAAACTAAAAATCTATAAATTAAACTCCTAATCACGTAGCTGAACAAGTTGTGCTTTACGTTTTAGGACGTTTTTCAAATCAGCTTAGGAACATCGTTATGGGCATTATTGATAACGCTTCAGACAAATCGTATGGGTTGTAAAACCAATCTGTTGTATGTGATGGTGGTGGGCTAAACGGTTGGGTAGAAGTAGTCGTTTCACTTGGACCTGCACGAACCTTCGGTCTACTTTATTTTGGTGGTTTGTGCTCGGGATTTTTTTGTGGATTTCATAGTGTATAATATATGAAATGAGTAGATGAATGTTTGAATTGGTGTATAAAATTCATGATAATTGTTTGGTATTTATAGTGTGTTGAATAATTTTTTAAATGTAGCCGCTAGGGTTGTGGTGTGGGGGGGAGGGGGTTGTTTAATGATGTGCTCCAAATTATACATAAAACACTATCAAAAGCACATCATTTATTCTTGATTTCTCCGAAATATATGATATTACTTAAAATCATTCAATTAGGTTTTCAGGTGTTGTGAAGGGCAAGATGGACAAAAAGGAGCATAATGGACTGAGAATTGAAGAAATTCAAGCTTAGAGCTCCAAGCATGGGGCCGTGCCTCATTAAGCACGCCCCATGCCTTGCCTGAAACACACCCCCGTGCTAATTTGGCACACCCCTGATTGGACATCTGACAGGACAAAAGTACGTTCCCCAAAAGTAGTCACGGGGCCGTGCCCCATATCAACACGGGGCTGTGATACCCCCTTTCAACGGGGTCGTGCCCCATTTGTCACGGGGTCCGTGTCCGACAACTCCTGTGCGTACGATCCGACCAACTTTCTAAGCATTGTACTACACACGGGGCCGTGCCTTTTTGTTTATGGGGTCGTGCTTAAACACTCCGGGAAGATATAAATAGAAGTTCAAGTTCATCATTTTGCAAGCTTTTGGTAGAAGTGATACTCTGCAGAATTGTCTCGGGAATCAAGTCTTGAAGATCATTTGGAGGCTCGGGAGGTGCGAACAACACTTGGAAGAGGCTCGGGATTGTTAAACACCATCCATTGTGGATCATTGGTTTGATTGTTCTATTTTATCAAGAATCCATATCTATCTTCTATGTTGTTTTGGTTATATTACAGCTCATTATGAGCTAGACTCCTATTATCATCTTACTTGGATGAAACTTATGTAATTTGTGATGAATTAATGGTGTGATAAATATTGTGTTAACGTTATGGTGGTCTATGGGAAAAACTTTCGATGGGTAGCACCTACATTTAAACGGGGGGTATAAGTTTATGGTTTGTAATTGTGATTGCCATACACGGTGGAAAAACGTATGATCAACTTTTATTCATAACAACTATGCTAATTAACTAGAGATGGGTTATTAGAAATCATAAGACTTAACTTTACTGATCATTTACGGGTTCCCTTTTATTATTCTGAGAAATCTACAGTAATTGTTATGGTTTTCTAAAATTAATGGTATGTTAGAATAGAACTTGATCAACTCTCTTCGTACATTAAGTTATGTTTTCAGAAAGTATGTCGAAAAGGACATAAAAGATTACCTACATCACTAGGGCCTTGACCTAAGCAGTAAATCTCACCTGTGTTGGTCCTGGTCACTACGGAGCGGATAGATCGAGAAATCGCGCCAGCTCATCTTTATAAACGTTAACACAATTACTTTATTCAAATCTTTAATCACACCACCACTTCATCACAGTTACATAAGTGTAATCCAAGTTTGGATGATAGCCTTTATCCCCTGATCTTAAATCCAAAGTTTCAATTGTTTTACTTTATTTTTATTTTATTGTTAGTTTAAAACCCTAAAGAAACCTTAATTTACATCAATGCAACTTATCATTCTCTTAAACAAAAATTGATAGTAATTATAAGGATTGTTGAGTAGTCTTAGTGTGTCTACGGATTGATACTCGGTTTTACCATCATATATTACCACACGATAGAGGTGCACTTGCCTTTTGTTGTGAGTTAGTAGTAGAACAACCATTAAAACTGATCTGTGCGAAAAATTCTTTATCAAAAAATTATATATACTTTCACACCGCATCAAGTTTTTGCGCCGTTGCCTATGTGGGCACGGGGCCGTGATTGCTTTATGCAGTTTGGTTTAGTCTTTTGTTGTTCCATTTTTCAATTTCGCCGCGTTGCGTAATTTACCCGGCTAAGTTTTGACGTATCCAATTCATCAGAGAAGTTACGGAATTAGTTTTAGAATTCAAATAAGCAAACCAAGCAACAATTACATTTTCCTATCTCCTACGATTACATAATACGTTAATAACCGGGAATCTGAAACTGCAAAACCAGATCCTTAACGCGCACTAGCGCACATGACCCTTCACGAAATGCCTCTTAGGAAGCCTCCAACATTTCGTGTGGACGGGTGGGAGAGGGTAGTGGCGAAGTGCGGTTGCTAAGTTCTGCAAGCCGACGATTGATGGAAACAAGCTCCTCGCTCATTTCCTGAACTTTCTGGATACGTTCAGCAAGCGTTGAGTTGCGGTGAGACTCATCTCCGTCAATTTCTTGATTAGCTCATGGAGCTTAAAGAAATACTTTGAGTCGTTGGCTCTCTAGTTTCAGACAGGGGCTTCGTTGCAGGATTCCAATTGGAACTTCCTTGACTGGATTCTTTCATCCCTTCTGTGAGATTTTGAGCAGAAGGGGTGTGATGAAAGCTTGGAACAAGTGTGGTATTTATATCAGGTTGTAAAGTTGATCACGGGGGCGTGCTTGGGTAGCAAGGCCCCATGCTTGTTAGAAGTCGCCTTAAATTCTCGTAACGTTCCAGAGTCGTCAGCGGAGATCGTGGAAAATTTGTCAGAGTCACGGGGCCGTGCTTGTTTCACCCTCTTTCGGAACCTGAACGACTTTTCCGACAAAGGTTACGTGAAAGACGCAACAAGCAGCAACAATCAGAAGAGAAGACATCTCGGAAGATACACCATCCGAAGGAGACATGGCTAATCAAGATGAGGAGAAATGAAGATGACGCACTATGCCACACCATCAATCGACGGTTATGAGTCTAGTGTTGTCCTACAGCAATAGGCGACCAACAATTTCGAGATTAAGTCTAGTATTATCCAACTCGTAGAGAACTCTGTTTAGTTCAGGGTGCAAGACGAAGACCCTAACGCTCACATCTCACGATTCCTTCGTATCTGCAACATTCAAAATCATTCCAGGTTTTCAAGACATTGTTCGAATGAGTTTCCAAAGACTGAGAAATCATCCATGAGAACTTCCATTGAGTGCTCAATCATGTCATGAAAAATTGCTACCATGCATCTTTGAAATGTAGCAGGAGCATTACACAATCCAAAGGCATTCGTCGATACGCAAACTGCCATATGGACAAGTGAATGTCGTTTTCCTCTTGATCTTCGGGAGCAATGGGAATTTGAAAGTACCCTGAGAAACCATCGAGGAAACAATAGACCTTTTTTCCAGAGAGTCTCTCGAGCATTTGGTCAATGAAAGGTAAAGGAAAGTGATCCTTTCTTATGGCGTCATTGAGTTTGCGATAATCGATGCAAACTCTCCATCCTGTAACCGTAAAGGTTGGAATAAGCTCATTCTTTTCGTTAGTTACCACAATCATTCCTCCTTTCTTTGGAACAACTTAGACGGGACTGACCCCAAGGCGAATCAAAATAGGGTAAATCAAACCGGCATCTAGCAGTTTGATTACTTCTTTCTTCACCACCTCTTGCATGCTCGATTTAAACGTCCTTGAGGTTGAATGACGGATTTGAAGTCCTCCTCCATTAATATTTTGTGAGTGCAAAAGGATGATTGATTCCCTTGATGTCCATGATCTACCATGCAATTGCTCGTTTATGTGCCTTCAGCATATTGAGCAATTTGTTCTTCTCCTCTTTTGATAGGGCGGATGAGATTATGACAAAGCTGAGAGGGTTTTCAAGAAAAGCGTATTCAAGTGAGACGAAGTTATTGAGTTCTAAAGCCGGAGGGTCTTCGATGGAAGTTTGGCTTTAGGTTCTAATTCTTGATCGATGATCTCAAATGCTTCTTGACAAGATGATGTTTCGTCAACTTCGAGTTCTGAATGATCTGGTGCTCACAGACGGGCTCAGTGTTTTGGATCTCTATTAATTGAGTATTGCAAGCTTCAATTTGACGAGTGTTCTTCAGATGACAGCTTATGATTGAGTCACAACATCATATAATAGAGTGAATCGTCATGATGTTGAGAATGTTTCAGGATTGTACTATGTCAAATGTCACTTCCCCCTTATCCACTCAGAGTGTGAGTTTGCCGGTGCAAACATCAATGAGGGCTCCGCGCGGTTGCTAAGAAAGGTCGACCTAAAATGAGAGGAACATTCTTATCCTCATCCATGTCGAGGATCACAAAATCAACGGAAATACGAACTTGTCGATTTTAACTAAGAGATTTTTCAACAATGCCCCTCGGATATTTGACAGAACGGTCAGCTAATTGGATGCTCATACGAGTAGGTCTAGGCTCACCTAAGTTTAACTTTTCAAAAACTGCATAAGGCATGAGTTAATGCTAGCACCTAAATCGGCTAACTCGTTGCTGACAAAAGATTTTCTATTAGGCAAGGTATGGTGAAACTCCCTGGATCAGTCATCTTTTGAGGAGTTTGTTTTTGAAGAACTGCTGAGCATTCCTCATTCAAAACTACATGTGATAACTCTTCCAGTTTCTTCTTGTTTGACACCACACCCTTTAAAAACTTGGAATAATTTGGCATTTGGGCTAAGGCTTCCACCAATGGCAGATTAATGTGGAGTTGCTTGAACAATCCCAGAAATTTGCCATATTGTGCCTCCATTCGTTGTTGTCTCAGACGACCGGGATATGGAGGTGGTGGAACATAAGGTGGTGGTGGTACGTATTTCTTGGCTGGTTCTTCAACAATGACAGGTTGCTTTTGCTTGTCACTTGTATTGCGTGGTGTCTCGAGTTCTAGTTCTTCAAGGATGGGCTATTACAGTCTCCTGAGTGGTTTTGCCACTCCTTGTGGTGATGGCTTTGACTTGAGCATTGGGGTTTGTTACAGTATTGCTAGGCAAAGCACCTTGGGGTCTCGCAGATAGTTGTTGTGCTATCTGACCTACCTGGTTTTCAATAGTTTTACAATGATGCTTTGTTGCTTTTGATGTCAGCCTCGTTTCTTTGGAACCTTCCTCGTTTCTTCAATCAGATTTCCGGATGTACTCATCTGTGGCTTGTGTGGTTAACAACAATTGCTGCAATAAATCTTCCATTGATGATGCTCCACGGTCTTGATTACTACTGCTTGGCCCTTGATATGTTGGTTTCTGTTGTTGGTAAGGTGGCCTACGGTTGCATCCAGATGATAGTTGGTTGTTACCCGCTTCTCTATAATTCGGATTGCTCCTCCAATTTGAGTTGTTGTTATATGAGTTTTTGGGCCTCCTACGTAATCAACATCTTCAACCATCATAATGCCTTGTGGGCATTCATTGGTCTTGTGTGATTTCCACATGCGTTGCATCGTGTTGGAGTCTTTTAAGTTCAGCTTGCAATTGTTCGAATCGTTTGGTTAAGGATTCTAACTGGGCTGTGATCAGCGTCTCAGAGTCTACTTGATGAATTCCTCTAGAGTTGATTTTGTTTCTCAAGGGATTGTAAGCAAAGCTCTTCTTAGCTGCTTTCTCTAGGGCTTGGTATGCTTCTGTTGGTGTGACACTTCCGAAATCTCCTCCCCACTTTGGTCTACAGCTTGTTTGTGTGCTCCGCTGATTGCATCACAAAAAGTTTGACACTGCAGCCACAGATCAAGTCCGTGATGTGGGCATCTCCGAAGGAGACCTTTATATCTCTCCCACGCTACGTGTAATGATTCATCATCGTCTTGGCGAAAGCTTGTGATGCTGCTTCTCAATTGGCAGTGCGATCGGGTGGAAAGTATTTAACAGGAATTGTTCAGCCATTTCCGCCCATGTGGTGATGGAACCAGCGGAAGTGAATCAAGCCAGTCAATGGCTCGGCCGTGAAGTGAAAATGGAAAAGTCGTAGTCTAATAGCATCGTCTGAACAGTTAT
>JABSNV010000354.1:0-51324 GCA_024085815.1 Flaveria linearis | reverse complement strand
TTAATTAGGTTAGGGTTATAGTAAAACACACTAAAAAAATTTTGGGCTTCACATGTGTTCTTTTATTATTATAAAGATATGAGTATTTTGGCCATTGTGTTAAATGCGTAAATTCATATTATTTAATACGTTAGTTCATTGTGTCAAATATTAGTTCGATGTGTTAAATATTTTTAATCCATTTGTTGTATGTATTTATTATTGTGTTTTATGTTTTATATTATTTCGTGTCATTTTTGTCATTATATTTTATATATTATAAACTTATTGTTATCTTATAATTATGTATTATAATTAAAGGTATACAATGATGTTTTTTAATCAATATGCTTTTAAACTTGTTTCTAAGGATAACACAATGATGGGTATAAAATACAATGATACATTTTATTATTATGTTTTATGCTTTGTATTATTTTATGTTATTTTATCCTTATTTTTAATGTACTAGATAAATTAATTGTTTTATCATTTCATTTTACATAATAGAACATAATAGTGTTATTTCAATATTATATTTTTTTAAGAATTCATCATTTTATAGAAACAAAATAGTGTTAAAAACACAACAACAAAAACACACAATGCACTGCATTAAACACACAATGACAAGCATATTCATATAAGTTGAAATATATATCTTTTTTTTATCTATTTACATAACTATATTGTACTTGTTTTAAAGATAACTAGTTTTAATGTTGTATTTTTATACATTAATAATATCATATATAAAAGTCATGAATGTTTAAGAAAATAGGAAATTTGAAAAAAAATAAAAAGGTGATTATAGCTAAAATACCCTTTTAACAAAATATCTTTTTATATTTTAATATCAACCATTAATTAAGAAAATTAATGGTTGAGATTATTTTTAGACTTTTTAGACTTATCGCCCTATATATTTGAACTATTTTCATTTAATTATGTGTGACGAATTTTGTTGTATTTTTTCTATATATTTGTTTTCATTTTAGACAATATATATTTAGTGAAAATTTTCTCATTGAAAACAATTAAATCTGTCTTAATTTATTTACATAATTGTTGTTATTAATTTATTTTTTCTTTTTAGAATATACTATGTATTGTAGAAATATATGGTTTAATTAATTCTAATTATAATTGTGTTTGCTTTTGATAAAACGGACTGGTCGTTAAATAAGGGTTAAATAAGGAGTCGTACCATATTTTGATCAAAATGATTCGAGTCAAAATGAGTTGTTCTAAATAAATATCAATTTTGTTCAAGAGAATATAGTTACCTTTAAATGAGTAGGGTTATAATTTATTTTTTTCTTATAAATAAATTAACATATAGTAACAAAATTTTAAATATCATACTCATATTCAAACGATGACCACATTAAAAAGTAAAATTGCCTTCTACCTTTCCGGGTTCAATAAAAACAAATTCAACTAAATATTACATTATTTAAAATATTTTAAAGTTGTATGTTTTTAACATTTACGCTGTTTCCCGAGTTCATTTAAGGAGAGAAAAAAAAGGAAGTGGAAGGAAAGAAAAAATAGTTGTTTTCCAGAGTTTTTTTTAATAGAAAAATGAAAGATTTTAGAAAAAATTTAGTTAAAGAAATTTGTGTTCCTGAATTTAGTTAAAGAGGGAATGGAAGTAAATTAAAGAAAAATAAAGATTAAAATCAATCCTTTTAAAATGGAAGGAAATAAAGAGAAAGGAAAAGAAAGAAAAGAAGAGAAGAGAAAGGAAATAAACGTTTCCTTTCTTTTCTCTCGTTAAGAAACCACAGTAACACTTGAAGAACTATATTGTAGATTTTATAATGATTACCACAAACTCCTATAGAAAGCTAAATATTGTTCAATAAAAAGTATTTATGTTCTAACTTATTTGTTAAAACAGTAGTTTTGTGTATAAATTTTTTATACAATTTGTTGTCAAATTTTAACATTTATACAAGTTTTTTTCAAATTATTTAATAAGTGACATATGTTGTGCGCTCTCAACGTAAGGAGGGTGGTGTAACACCAGAATCGATCCATCAGCTTACGAAGAAAAAACCCATTGCAACGTAAGGTGTTCAATTCTAATTAGATTAACAAACACAATTTTCACTAGTGTTGTTTTCAAACGATGAACATTAATCAAGTTCAATCGATGACATGTATATTTCTACATCAAAGTAAGACTCCGACTGTTAAAGAATGCAACAAATACAATATGTTTCACAACAAAGTGCATCCGCAAGACGTCCATTCGGAGGCATGTGTTTTTTGCACACATCAGAACATGAAATTGCTCCACAACGATTTGGAGAAAAATTGTAAATGTATGTATTATAACCAGATCCTGTTAAGCAATCAAAATAACAGGAAATGTTAATCCGCCATTATATAAAATAATTAGAATGATATGTTAATTTGTAACAAATAAAAATTATAACAAATACATATTAAGAAACAAAGCACAAAGAAAGTATTTTTTACCAAATTTCTTACAGAATTCTCCTTTACGTTGAGCATATGCATTCATAAAAAGTATGCAAAAGAAAAGAAAGCACGTAATATTATTAATCTTCTCATCACAAACTCGGAACTTTTTGCTTAAATAGTTATGCTTCGTATTTATAGAGAATTTTCCTATATCTAATTTTAGAAAGCTTTTATGATTTAAAAAAATGTAGAAAATTTCCTTTTAATTAATAAGTATATTGTTCTTTTCCCGGTTTTTATGCTAAAGAATTGCATACTTTATTGACTATGTAAAGATAACAGAGAGAATGGACTTGATATGTTGAAACTTTTAAATTATAAATCTAACATTCTAAAATTTTATACGGGTCGTATAACTATTGACTATTTATACACATCGTATGGGGAGGGTCTATATGAGGCGTATAAACCATCAGACAACTTCTAGATTTTCATTCGTATTCAGCGTTGAATTATACTATACGCGTCTTATAGAGTTATATGTGTCGCATAGAGCTGTATGGGGCGTGTTACTCTCTAACATACCCCCTCCTAAACTTTCCTCATTTAATGTTGAATCTATATGCTCGTATAGAGCTATACTAGATGTATAAGTGGGTGTTGATTTATTGTAGTTGGTGTCTTTATATTAGGAACCTAGAGAGAAACCGATTTATACTAATTTACTAGGTTAGTACCTCATATATTACACGAGTTGAATAGATAAAATATTCAAAATTAGTAGTAAAAATTTATGTGCTTGAAGATAAAATATGATTATAATTACTTATAAATAGTTACTTTAAGTAAATAAATAATAATGTATTTTTAAAACTTTTGTTTTATATGTTTTAAGAAAAATGATTTTTTTTAAAATAGTTCATTTTATTCTATATTTTATAACACTTTTGTTTTTAAGAAGTTTGTTTTTAATAAATAAATAGGTTTTTCATTTAACTAATTATATATTATTTTATTTAAAAATGGCATGAGTAATATTATTAGTGTTCAATATTATTAATAATAATAGAGAGAAATGAGAAAGTTAGTATGGTAAGCTTTACAACTTTATCACGTCTTATCTTTGTTTTCTTATTATAGATAGATAGATAGGCTAGAAACTCATTCATTAAACGGATTATTGTTAGTAATAAACGTGAAGAGTTACAGTACGATATTCTAATATAAGATATGATTAAAATTATATATACGTAATCATTTAAGAAATAAAACAATTATACTATATTTTTAACTCTCTTATCTAAATAGTTTTATTTTTAAACATTCATTTTAATATTTTTATAATAATCTTGTTTATTAAAAACTCTAATTTGTAATTATTTTGATTATTTAATAAGACTGTTTTCAAAAAATTTCAAATTTTTATAATTTTTGTTAAAATGGACTAATTTAAAATATTTTTTTGAAAATATTTAGTGTTTTAGAAAATTTCATATATATTAGAACTTTTTTATGTTATTACTATTTTAATAAAAAGATGTGATTTTTTATTTTTTAATAAAATCTATTTTTAAAAAGTTAGCTTGTTTTTGAAACATTTAGATGAAAGAGAGAAATGTAGCTGTTAGGAATTCTAACCTTAGAAGAAATTGAAGATTTCAAGTTTGTTGAAGTTGAAGTTTTGAAGAACAATAGCAATAAAATATTAGTGTAGGTTTATTTTATAATTATTGTAATATCTAGATTAGTATATATTGTAACATATGTCATCCTTGTAAAGTGTGACTAATTCACCACTTGTTAGGGTGAATTAGGTTTTATCACCAACAACAATATATCATCATCCCTCATGGATGATGATTTCAACATTATATCATCATTCTTATGAATGATGATTTCAACAATATATCAATAAACAACAAGCATTATACATGTATGTGTTCATCATCATTGTGTTCTTCGTCATGTTCATCATATTTATATATTTTAGGATCTAATCATTCGATTCTTGTTATCATCAATATGAATCCTAAGATCCAAGCTCATGTTCACGTTCAAATCATGAACACACAATTGGTATCAGAGCTAGAGTTGTGGATTCATATTGATTATGATGAGATTTCATGGTTCGGTAGCTAAAATCATTGATTGAATCGAATCAACAATGGGTGTGTATGGCTGCGAAATCAACATCAATATTTGCGGTCCATTAAATCAACAATCATCTCAACAATACATGGATCGATCAAATCGTGGCTGCCAAAAATCAGCAACTTTGTAACGGCCCAAGGTGGCCGCCAAAATCGGCTGCTACATGTGTATCATGCGACTAAAGGGGCTGTCCAATTAGGGTTGTCACATTAGGGCTGTGATATAATCAATACGGGTCATTTGCAATCGAAAGAAAGCTGCACTTGTGCATCTAAGATGGGACCAATGGAGGCGCCGAAACTTGAAGGCTGCCGTGAGCAGCTCCCTTGATTAGGGTTGCCGATTTGTGATTAGGGATGCCAAATTAGGGCTGCCCTAATTAGGGTTTCTTGGATAAACAAGGGCTTGCAACCTAGTGTTGCAAATGGACTTGTGAACAACTTTGAGTTTGTTTCGTGGACTTGTCATTAAAACAAGAATAGATGGACTCGACTTAATTGTTTGGGCCACAAACATAAAAACAAGAAAAGGTGGGCTCGGATTTACTTATTTGGGCTTATACACAAAACAAGAAAATGTGTGTCGGATTTAATTAATTGGGCCTCCTACATCAAAAAACAACAATTGAACATGGGCTCAAGTGTTGAAGATTGGACTTATGTACTACAAAACAAAATTGGGCTTCGTATTCGGGCTCTCATCAACAAAAACAATAGTGACATCAAGTTACAAAATATAGTTGTTCTAAAGCTTTGAAGACATCGCTTCCGCATCAACAACAACATTCTTAGCATTGAACAACTATCCAACAAGAACAAGATCAAGCTTCAACTCACATTGGAAATCTAAAATTTAGGGGGTATTATTGGGAATTCTAACCTTAGAAGAAATTGAAGATTTCAAGTTTGTTGAAGTTGAAGTTTTGAAGAACAATAGCAATAAAATATTAGTCTAGGGTTTATTTTATAATTATTGTAATCTCTAGATTAATATATATTGTAACATATGTCATCCTTGTAAAGTGTGACTAATTTACCACTTGTTAGGGTGAATTAGGTTTTATCACCAACAAAAATATATCATCATCCCTCATGGATGATGATTTCAACATTACATCATCATTCTTATGAATGATGATTTCAATATATATCAATAAACAACAAGCATTATACATGTATGTGTTCATCATCATTGTGTTCTTCGTCATGTTCATCATATTTATATTTTAGCATCTAATCATTCAATTCTTGTTATCATCAATATGAATCCTAAGATCCAATCTCATGTTCACGTTCAAATCATGAACACACAATAGCAATTAATATAATTGATTTTTAATAAGAGAGAGAAATTAGTTTATGTGTTTAAATTACTATTATAGCATTTTGGAGAGGAAAAATTGATGTAAAGATATCTAGAAGAAGAACAAGTGGTAAAAAATAAGATCAAGAGGAGGGCAAATAACAAAAAAATCCTTATTTTGTTAGATATAATAGATTCATTCTACAATAAAATCTAAATCTCGATAATTTAAACAGAAGATGTTTTAAGTCTCTCTCTTATTAACAATCATTCTTAACATGACATGTAAATATTTAAAGGTCATGTGTTCAATTTTCACTTTGAGCAAGTGTTTTTTCTTTTCAGGAAGTTAGGGGCACGATCTTGGTTGAGAAACGGATAAATAAACCTGATTAAAGTAACACATATCTTTTAAAACATGATCGTGCATTTGCCGTTAAAAATAACCTCTTCTATTAAGGATGGAGTTTTAAAATAGAACTAATTAGAGCATCCACAGTAGGCTCCTTATCTTTATTCATATAATTACACTAAAAATGACTACATTTTCTCTCACCTTTCAATTAAATGATACTTTTATACCCTTATCATTACTTTTTCTCTCTCATTCACTCACAACCACTTTAAAAATATTAAAAAATTATAAGGATTGTACAGTGATTCTTCAAATATACCAATCCACAATAACATTTTCTCTCTTCTTCACTCACGACCACTCAAAATCATTCCATATATACCAAACACACACACATATTTTTAAGGATTCCACTGTAAATGCTCTTACATGGTTGGTCTGATAAAAATATTAATTTGTGGGTCCCACTCCCCGTTAAAAACTAGTCCCCATTTCTCCCCACCACCACCATCACCACCCTAAACCCCGACTCCACCAACTCCCCCCCACCAATCTCCACCACCAATCTCCACCACCAATCTCCACCACATTCCACCATCTCTCCGCCTCCTCCATTTAGCATCATCATCATCATCCTCATCATCAAACACAACATCTGTAGAAATCGATGGATGATGATGATGATGTGGAGCTGACAAGGCCGCCGCCGATGACTCCTCCACAGGCAATAGACTCTAGAGAGTAGAGATGCAGACCAAAATCAATTTGTCAAAAAGGAATCCAAATATTATATTCTTCAAGTGAGCAGAATCAACCAAAAGGAATAGACAATCTGGAGTAATGTTGGAGGCCGAAGAAGATGAACTAGAGTGATGATGATGGTCGGAGAAGACAACCGGTGTCTGTGGAGGCCGATGGTGGCGTTGACGGTGGGTTACAACTTACAATTGAGCAATTAAGGTGGTGGAGAATTAAATACTATTAGGGGTTATATTGGTCATGTCACATCTAGTTATCCGGAAAACTAATCGTCCATGTGAATGAGCACGAGTGTTATGAATAAGTAATTAGTTAGAAATTTAGGATCAATGATGTAAACTTTTAAAAGTTAGGATCAATCTGTAATTTGGATACATAACACGGACCAACCGTGTAATAACTCATTAAAGTAACACATCCACCTTGTAATCTCTACTCGAAGGCTAAAAGCAGTTGTTCCCTTTCTCTGTTTTTCCTCGGATTACATATCAACTTGTAATCCAACGTCAAGTATGAACTAGTTTTATACCCGTCCGGTGGTCGGGTAACTTAGTATCATAATAATAAACGTATTTGGCTATCTATGTTAAGCATTGTCAACGAAAACAAATTTGTTTAGGAGAAAATTTAACTCGTTTAACTTATAAGTAAAAAAATAATCGAATTTAACAACCAATTATGAACAGACCCAATATATAAACTTGACCTACATCGACCATAATTACAATCAACCATTCAGTGACCCATTGACTTACTTATATTTTCAGTTTGGTAAATATACATCCTTTTATGGACCAATTTTACTAAACTATTCTTTCCTTTAAATCACCATTGCAAGTCACAAAAATAAAGACTACATATATGCTCCTTAATCACCATCTGAACATTATGAATCCTTTTTTTCAGCAACAACCTGATTCCTATCAAATCCCCCATGCCCCGATATGAGAAAGTGACTTTGACACAACAAATGAAAAGAAAAGCTTAAGAAATAAGTGGCACGGTTCATAAGGTAGGAAAATCAAAAATTATATATCAGACATTGCTTAAAAGAAATCAATAGCACTCTCCTCCCTTATCCCTCCAAGAACGCTACTTATCTTCAACAAATTTACACAAGCTAAAAAACTAATATCATCACAAGTCTCCTCCCTTAATTCTTTAATTTTGATACTTTTACCAGTTCTCTACCACCAACGGTTCTCTCATCTATAAAAATTAGATAAATTAGAAAATATAATCAAAGAAATGTGCTGAAACTCAAAATACATGATTGATGTTAATATATGTACTTACTTGCACAAGGAGAATAAGTTGCATAAATAGTGGTAAAGAAGCTAAAACAACAGGATTGATATTTCTGTCTAGTGTTGACTGAAAAATTGATTATGTAGGAGATGTGTTAAAAAGAATTGAACCACCAAAAACATAAAAACATAGAGTGAACAATGCATATTATTGCAATTAATATTGTTATAATTCACAATAGTATTATTATTGTGTATTTTTTTCTTTTCGGAAAAAAGTGAAAAGTAGAGTAAATATACTTTTAGATCCAAATGATTAATCTTGCACTACACTGTTATAAAACAAATTGGCTATTTTTAGCAACTCGTTAATACGTAAAATGTTTTGATATTGAAATAAGAAAGAAAGATGTACAAAAGAGAAAAAAAGACAAACAGACCCAAATAGCCTTCAAACTTGACCTTTGATATCGTTTTATTAGTTGCAAAACGATATTGGAAATTCTTTAGACCAATAGCCTGCAAGTAAAACTCAATTAGAATTATAAAACCAACCCAAAATGACAAAAATATATATATGTAAACCTTGCATCATGAAATACAAAATCATTAATGCCTGAATCCAAGCAAAAAAGTTGATAAAAACGATGACACGACAAAAAACTTGAATTCACTAAGAATTTCAGCTGCAAAAGGTAGCATTTGCTCTGTTTTGTGTATCATCTAAGATCCATTATCTAATTTCCC
This sequence comes from Flaveria linearis, assembly GCA_024085815.1. Taxonomy (NCBI): domain Eukaryota; kingdom Viridiplantae; phylum Streptophyta; class Magnoliopsida; order Asterales; family Asteraceae; genus Flaveria; species Flaveria linearis. The sequence goes on along the minus strand of JABSNV010000354.1, from coordinate 42,351 downwards.
TTTTCAACTCTTTGGATTACCTTATCCTTCATGAGATTAAGTCTAAGATTAATATACATATAGATTTAAACATAACATCTTAAGTTTTATCAATAATAATTTTGAAATTACTTTTCCCAAGTCTCTAACATTAATGTGCTTATAATATTGATAAAATAAATTGACAAGAAATGGCAAATGCTACTACTATATTCAAAGCTTTCATTCATCTATTTCATTAAGCTTCACTGCATGACATAAACCCTAAACCGGATGCAAAGATATAAGTGTTTACCTGCTTATCATTGATTTGAGTTTTTTTTTTCTTGTGCTCTGAGCAACTCCTTCCCTTGATTCGAATTCTCTTTCTTGTCCCCTTAATCACTAACTAATTATTAATCACCTCCAATATTTGAACAAATTAACTAATTGGTAAACAATAAGAAGTAAAAGCCAATTGAAATCTATAAATTTATAATCAACAACACAAAATCAAAAGAATAAACCACACCTTACTGCTCGGAAATAAAAACTCATTGCCTCTTTCATTTCTCCATAAAATCACCTGACCTCCGTACAAGCTAACCTACAAAAATGAGCATATGAAGACTAATTATTTAATATTTCTATGAATAAACATCAATTCCAACATTTATCAAACCAATCATGAGAAAATAACATATAATTCAACGTTAAATGAATACTTACATCACGTTGGTATCAATATTGAAGATTATGAAGAACACATGGCTAGAACAGGACGAAAATAATTGGGAGGTAGAAGAATGCAATAGAATCATATGAAAGAAAATCAAGAGTGAAATTTTGAATGAAATTACGTTGCATTATCACTGGGTTCGATAACGCCACATGTGGTTGCAATCTGAGTCCTAAGAGTGTTTGCAGATAATATGAAAAACCCACGCCACCTTCAATCGATGATGAATAAGTCGAAGACGAGTGCCGACTGCCGATTGCCTTCAAATGGATATCAAGTAGGATTGATTGATCGAGAGATCGATGGAGGTCGACTATGGGGGTGAAGGGAGGCAGTGGATTTGGTAAATAAAGAAGATACCTTAATAAAGAAGATACCAGGAGGTGCGGCGGTTTTCGGTGTTCATGGAAGTCTAGGACATCACCAGGAATCTCTCTTATGCTCTTCTTTCTTCCTATCATATATGCAGGGGCGGAGGTTGAATATTTTTATAAGTGGGGCGAGGGAAAAAATTAAATTTTTTTAAGGGGGGTGAACTCGAGTTTATATAAAAATTTACACTACCGGACAAAAAATTTACACTACCGGGCAAAAAATTTACACTACCGGTCTAAAATTAACACTACCGACGAAAAAAAGAGGGGGGCGGCGGGCCCCCCCGGCCCCTTAAAACCTCCGCCATTGCATATATGCATAGACGTGGGGAGGAAAAGGAGGAAGAAACACAACCGTCCAGAGGGTATGAGAGAGAGTGTGAAACTGCCTTAAACTGCTGCTTCTAGAAGAAATATAGGGATAACCGCTGACTTTAAATCGTCCAGATTTAATTTCACATTGATCCAAGTGTTGATATCCATTCAAACGGCAGTTACCATATTCGCCGGAAAAGTAACAACCGAACCAAATTCAGACCGCCAGAAAACTAACAGCCTCCGAATTAATACGGCTGAGATTGAAAGTGGGTTTGGACGGTGGAGATGAAATCAAACTTGATAACCGTTATCCAGCAACCATGTATATATATAATGTTAAAACCAACTTCGAATAATTCAAATAACATTTGAATTTATTGGAAAAATTTTATTTTATTTTAAACACTAACAAATTTAGATTTTTCTATTAGTTTCAAATAAAATAACCAAAATGCCTCTGACTGAATTGGTAATTTTAAAAAACCTCAATGACCAAAAGCAAAAATTACTCTTATATATATTAAAGAAATATTTTTATTTTATATTTTTTAAAATTTTCTTTTTATTAATTGCCCTTTTTTTAATAGGCGGTTCAAACATATTTATTGAAACTAAGATTTTTAATGTATTTCAACAGTATATCATATTTAAAAGCCTTTATTAATCCGTTCGACTTATTAAACTTCTTTTTTAAACATTTAGGCTTACTTAAACATCTTTTTTAAACCATTTATTTTATTTAAAATGTTTAGCTTATTTTAGTGTTTTAGTTGTTCGTTTTTTAACGTCTTTTAACCCTTTTTAAGCCTACCGGTTTTAAAACATTATTTAAAAGTTAACACTTAAAAAAAAGTTTAATAAGTTGAAAACTTTTAAAAGTCATTTAAATTACATGCTTAAATAAGTCGAACGGTTTTACAAAAACTACGTTCATTAAAAAGAGGTTAATAAAAACGTTAAAAAATTTGAACCAACTAAAAAGAACATTAAAATAAGATGAACAAACTAAATAAAAAGTTCCTTATATAATTGAACGTTTAAAAAATACATTAACAAAATCGAACGGTTTAAAAATACGTTTAAAATGTTTTTTAAGTGTTTTTTAACCATTTGGTTTTTTAAACATCATTGTTTAAACAATTGGTTTTTAAAAATTTTTTAAAATGTTGGTTTATTAAACAATTTAAAATCATTCATCTTCAAACCAGTGGCGGAGTTTAAATATTCCCGTGGGGGGCGCAGGAGCGAATTAATTTTTTTAGGGAGGGGGGCGAACTTGATATTTATATAAAAATTCACACTACCGGGTCAAGAATTTACACCACCAGACTAAAATTAACACTACCGACGAAAAAAAGAGGGGATGGCGAACCCCCGGTCTCCACTATCCTCCGCTTCCGTTCGGCTTTAAAATCTTTTAGCTTTTTAAACTTACTTTTATAATCGTTCCGCTTTTTAAACTTATTTTTTTAATTATTCGTCTTACTTAAATGTCTTTTAACTATCCTCCACCGCCACTGCTTCAAACCGTTTGGTTTTAAAATCTTTTAACTTTTTAAACTTACTTTTTATAATCGTTCAGCTTTTTAAACTTATTTTTTAATTGTTCGTTTTACTTAAATGTCTTTTAAAATTTTTATATTTTAAATGTTTTATTTAAATGGCTTTTTAAACCGTTCAAATAATTAAACTTCTTCAAAATTTGTTTGCCTTATTTAAACGTCTTTTTCAAATCGATTGGTTATTCAAACGCAACGAACGACTTAAAAAGGTTTAAATAAACTAAACATAAGTAATTTCAGTATCGTAGAAGCCCTAATTGTAATAATCAAAACCCAAGTTAATCCTAAAAAAATACAAATGACGTAAAAGTGAAACCACTTTCAAGTCAATATGAGTAGAAGACGATAAAAAAATCAAAATAAAAAAATGATGTTTTAATAAAATGAATGGTTTAAAAGGAAGCTTTTTTAATAAACGAACGGTAAAAAGATGTTCAAATAAAAGAACGTCATAAACTTACGTTTAAACGAGCCAAATGGTTATAAAACATGTATAAATAAAACAAAAAAATAAAAAACCGCTTAATAGAATTGAACGATTAAAAAAAGACGTTTAAATAAAATAACAGTTAAAAGACTTTTACGGTTTAAATAAAACAAGTAGATTAAAATGAGGTTTAAGTAAGCCTAACAGTTTAAATAATAAATTAATAAACCAAATAGTTTTAAACTTTCTATTAAATAAGATGAATAGTTTAAATACGACGTTTGAAACCGAGCGGTTTAATAATAAATTTTAAAAAAACTATGAAAAATAAAAACATTTTATATATATATATATATATAATATAAATATGTAATATAATATATATATATATATATATATATATATATATTGTAAGGATTCCTATAAGTCTGATGCAGCCAAAACACTCTAAGTCTTCCTGCATGCTGCACAGAAGAACATGAAGTAGAAATGCTTCGGAAGTTTTACACTTCAGAAATATTCTAAGTGTAAAATCTTCCGAAGCCAAGACCATATCTTCCGAAGCCAGAAATGAAGTCTTTCAAAGCTTCAAAGACAAAGTCTTCCGAAGCCAAAGAACCAAGACAGATTCTTTCGAAGACTTTTATCACACATGCTTTTATCTGATGTACTTTTTCTATAAAGCTAAACCACTTTCCGCTGCCACTCTGGTTAGTCACCAACTTGCATGAGTTGGTGAAAAGGTCCATGCTTTAGGAAACCTGTACATTGAGGCCTTGAGTCTGTGCTTTCTACTTTATGTACCTTTATCCTTTTTGTAATATATTAGGATGTGAGCTATGGCATGTCATAGTCACCTGTCAAAAGGCAATCTACCTTTTGACTCTACATTTGATTTTGTAGTTGTCTAATCTTATGTATCCACCAAGAACAAATGGTGGCCAAACACAAATCAGACCAAACTACACTGAGAAAGCTTACCAGAATGAGAAGCCAAAGCAGCAAGTTGCAGTTGCTGTTGAAGAAGGAGGCTTTGACTGGAGCTTTCAGATAGAAGATGCATCTCCAAACCAAGCTCTTATGGCAGACCATGATGAAACCAAGGTATTGGAAAATCTTTGCTCCTCTGAATGCATTGCTAAAGTTAATAGATACAGGTCATATAACTTAGAGCTGAGATCTGATCTTGAGTCCTTAAACATCTTAAAAGCTGATTTTAAAAGAGCTGAAAATGATTACAAACTCAAAATAGAAGATTTAGAGAAAACCATTTCAACTCTTAAACATGAGCTAACAAATTACAGGACTTAGATCAAAGATCTCATAGCTAAGTTAACTGAATGCCAGGGTGAGCTTGTGATCAGCAAAGCTAAGGCAGAAAATTGTGTTCTTGAAGAAGAAACCTTCAAGAACATAATATCCTCATCCTTGCATGCAAAAGTGTATTATCAAAATAAGCAGGGACTGGGATCTAGTGAGATAGCTCCTCCACACACCATCTTGTCTGTATGATCTCCTAGGTGTGGAACTTGTGAAGATGAGCTTCCCCTCATAGATCCTTTGACTGAAGAGGATGAAGAGGAGATGGTAAAGAATGACTCTGGTTTGAGTGAAGAAGAGCATTCTAATAAGGGTTATCATCCCTTTGAGGAGAGTAAAGCTGTTGGGATGACCAAGTCAAGAAGAAAGAACTTGATCAGGAAAGCCAAAAGAAAATCAAAGAAGGCTCAAGAGATCAAGGCCACTTTTGACTCTAAGCAAAAACAAGTTTTTATCTCTGCAGGGTTTGAAGTGGTTAAACTGATGACATGAACTCTGGTTCATGTGCAACTCATCTCAGTAACAAGAAGAAGACTGATCAGTTGTGTGTTACTGCTACACAGCCTGGACCATCCAACTCCAAGAACAGTTCTCAACCCAAAAGAACTGTCTCAGCTCCTGCAAAGGTGAAGGTGGAGAAGGGATGTGACCAAAGTCAGTCCTCTTCTATGAAGATGACTCTTGGGAAGAAGAAATTAAGTGTGTCATGTGTGAGAGTACTTCTCATTTGGCCAAGGATTGTCCATATAATCCTAAAGGTACTCTGCACATGATGAACAAAGAGACTTCCAAGAATTCCAAGAAGAACTTAGCTTCGAAAGGAAAATCTGTTTCCTTCGGAAGTTCCAAAATTAAGAAGAAGGCAAGTGGAAAACTGCCTTCGGAAGAAAATTGGTCTCAGAAGAAAGGAATGCTTCCGAAGTACTGAAGCTTGCTGCAGTAAAAGCAAGTTCTTCCGAAGGTCCAGTCATCAAAACTTCCTAAGTTTCAAGAACTTCCGAAGTATTGAAGGTCAAGTCCAAACTTCCAAAGGTGGTGTGGAAGTCAAAGAAAGACCAAATGACTAAAGGTTCTTCATCAATAACAGCACAAGATCCTCAAAGCACAACCATAGGATCTATTACTGTTGCATTATCTTCAACTGTTTTAAATGAGCCCAAGACCAATGAGGCTTGGGTTTCCAAATGTAACTAACTATCTCTTTGTGCAGGAACAACTAAACACAAACAAAAATGTGTGGATCATTGATAGTGGTTGTTCCAGACACATGACAGGCAATTACTCCAAAAGTTTGAAAGAATTGATGGAGGACCAGTTGCTTTTGGAGGAGATACAGGTGGTTACATTACTGGAAGGGGAAATGTCACAAATGGTAAGCTCAGCATTGATAAGGTAAACTTTGTCAAGGAGCTTGGATACAATCTTTTGAGTGTATCTCAATTTTGTGATCAAAATCATAACATGCTGTTTACTGAGCATGAGTGCATTGCTCTCATACCCAGGGTGGTCATTCCTCATGAGCACATCCTACTCAGAGCCCTAAGAAAAGGGAACATGTACAAGATGGATTTGCAAGAAACTTCTCCCTCAGGAGAAGTTTCATGCTTTCTATCTAAAGCAAATAGTGATGAGTCTTTCCTTTGGCATAAATGAATGTGCCATGTAAACTTTAATAACATGAATAAACTAATTAAGAATGATTTGGTAACTGGAATACAAAAAAGAGAGTTTACAAGTGATGATCATTGTGTTGCATGCCTGAAAGGGAAGCAACACAAGTATCTAACAAACCTAAGGAAAGAAACTCCATCACTAATCCCCTACACTTGTTACATATGAATCTCTTTGGCCCCACCAGTGTAATGAGTTTAGGAATGACCTCTTATTGTTTAGTGATCACAGATGATTTTACAAGATTCACTTAGGTCTTCTTTCTTAGAACTAAATATGAGACCCCTGGGTTTCTAAATAATTTCATCTTAAAGATTAAGAATCAATGTGATCACAAGGTCAAAACCATAAGATATGATCAAGGAACTAAGTTCAAGAATTAAATACTTGATACATTTGTGATGAAAAGGGTATTACAAGACAATATAGTGCTCCCAGGACTCCTCAGCAAAATGGTGTTGCTGAGAGGAGAAACATGACACTAATTGAAGCTGCAAGAACTATGTTGTCTAACTCTAAAATGCCCATCACCTTCTGGGCAGAGGCAATCAACACTGCCTGCTATGTGCAAAATAGAGTTTTAGTAGTTAAGACACATGGTAAGACTCCTTATGAATTTTGGCACAAGAGGATACCTTTTATTGGTTTTCTCAGGTCATTTAGGTCTCCTTGCACCATCTTGAATACCAAAGATCATATTGCCAAGTTTACTGAGAAATAAGATGATGGACACTTCATTGGATACTCTTCTCAAGCTAAAGCTTATAGAGTATACAATCTCAGAACTAGAGTAGTTGAGGAGTCAGCCAATGTGACTTTCAATGAACACACTCCCAGTGTGAAAGGTTCTGGTCCGGATTGGCTGTTTGATCTTGATTTAGTTACCAACTGTTTTAACAAATCTTGTAAGAATGTTTCAGGGTCCACAGATATATTGCCTACAGGTGATTCTGATCCTAGATTTGAGCTAAGAAGACCTTCAAGCTACATATCTTCAGCTCCAGTGGTAACTAATCCTGCAAATGAAGCTTCTACCAGCACATCAATGACAAATCCTGCTGATACATCTGAGTTGCCTTCATCTTACAGTTTTAAGGCACAAAACTCAAATGTAGGAACTTCAAATGTTGGAGAACATGTTGGTGGTGACAGTGATCAGGAATTTCTTGATGCTGAGAACCATCCTATTGAAGAAAATCTCAATGATGTCACACACTCATTGGATCAAGTTAATCTTGATAAGTGTACTGCTGTAGAGGGTGAATCCTCCTTGCCAGATTAGAATTTCTCAAATTTAGATCTGTCTAAACAACTTGCTGTGATCCCTCAACTAAGGATCACAAGTCTCACCCTTCTACAAACATCATTGGAGATATTGGTACAGGTGTAAGAACAAGAGGACAGTCTCATAATGCCAACATCTATCTTCACTCTTGTTTCTTGTCCCAAATAGAGCCAAAGAAGATTGATAAAGCTCTAAAGGATGGAAGTTGGGTTGAAGCTATGCAAGAGGAGTTGCTTCAATTCAAGAGGCAAAAGGTTTAGAACCTATGTCCTCTTCCTCAAGGGAAGACTATCATAGGTACAAAATGGGTTTTGGGAATAAGAAGGATGATAGAGGACTTGCCATCAAAAACAAGGCTAGACTAGTTGTTTAAGGGTATACTCAAGAAGAAGGGATTGACTACACAGATGTCTTTGCTCCTGTAGCAAAACTTGAAGCTGTTAGGATATTCCTAGCTTTTGCTGCATCCAAGAACTTCAAGGTCTATCAACTTATGTGAAGTGTGCTTTTCTCTATGGAGTGATTGATGAAGAGGTGTATGTCAAACAACCACCTGGTTTTGCAGATCTTGATCATCCTGATTATGTCTGCAAGCTTGATAAAGCTCTCTATAGGCTATATCAGGCACCAAGAAAGTGGTATGAGACTCTATCTCAGTATCTCTGTCAGCATGGCTATAAAAGGGGTACCATTAATGGAAGTTTATTCATCAAAGGAACAAGGAATGACTTGATGCTAGTTCAAGTATATGCGGATGATATCATCTTTGGGTCAACTAATCCAAAGTTCTGCAAAGACTTTGAGAAGCTGATGAAGGATAGATTTGAAATGAGTGTCATGGGGGAACTCAATTTCTTTTTAGGAATTCAAGTGAAGCAAGTTGACACTGGTATCTTCATAAGTCAGTCAAAGTATGTGCAAGACATACTTAAAAGATTCAACATGACTGAATGTAAGGTTGCTAAGACACCCATAGCTAGAAACCACTCCCTTGGACCTGATCTTGAGGGGGAGTGTGTTGATGAACATCTCTACAGGGCTATGATTGGGTCTCTTATGTATCTTACAAGCTAGCAGGCCAGATATTATGTTTGCTACTTGCATATGTGCAAGATATCAGGCCAACCCCAAGATGTCACACCTAATTACTGTCAAAAGAATTTTAAGATACCTTAAGGAGCTCCATCTCTTGGCCTTTGGTATCCAAAAAACTCTGACTTCAATCTGTATGCATATACAGATAGTGATTATGGTGGATACAATATGACTGCAAAGTCTACATCAGGGGGATGTCAATTTCTTAGTGGAAGGATAGTCTCTTGGCAATGCAAGAAACAATCTTGTGTGTCTACATCAACTGCTGAGGCTGAATACATTGCTGCTGCAAGCTGTTATGCTCAAGTGCTTTGGATTCAAAATCAGATACTAGACTATGGATTCAACTTCAAAGAGACTCCCATTCATATAGACAACAACAGTGCTATCTTAATCACAGAGAATCCTGTGCAGCACTCAAGAACTAAGCACATCAACATCATGTATCATTTGATTAGAGATAATTTTGAAAAGGGATTAATCAAACTAATCAAAGTTCACACAGATAAACAATATGCTGATCTGTTCACAAAGCATTTTGATGAACAGAGATTTAAATATCTTATATCAGCTATTGGGATGATTAACTTTGAGTAGCTTTTCTTAAAACTTAATCATATTATTTCTAAAACTATGTATGTTCTATGCTGTCCATTCTATCACTTTAATAAGCCCCAGTTTCTCTTCGGGAGAAAAACCTTTTAAGATATTCCTTAGATTTTTTAGAATTTTACTCTTTTTATCTTTCGGAAGATTTAAAGTTGCCTTCGGAAGCTTTTATTCATCTCAGAATGAAATTGGTATAAATTGCTTCCGAAGCAAAATTCTTCAAAATTTTTGAAATATCTTTCGAGGCAAATTTGCCTTCGGAAGCTTTTCAGTCAAAACTTCCGAAGTTAAATAACCTTCGGAAGATTTCTCGACTTCCAAGAAAACTATCTTTTGGGCAAAAGAAAAATGTTTTTCAAAGGTAGGACCGACACACGGATTTCAAATTTTATCCTCTTTCATTTACTTTGTCTCAAATCCAATTCATACAAATACCTAACGGTTACCCCTCTTTCTTCTACCTGCTCCAAATTCACACCATACTTCAAACCTAATCTCTCTCAAATCGCATCCGTTCTTCACCTTTCTTCACCTTTAAGCTTTTCTAAATGGCCAACATTCAAAACAGAAACAACCCTGATTTCTCCATGCAACTCCATAGGCAACATAATCAGGTTGCTTTGTTGCACTCTGAGCACGATGATAGTTTCTCAGAGGTTTGCCGTTTTTTGGCTCTATCCAACTACTACACCTCCCTCATCATTGATCCTACTCTTTATGAGGATCATCTGCTTGACTTTTGGAGGACATGTCAAGAGGTTATCATGGATGGGGAGAAGGCACTATCTGCCACAGTGCAAGGGAGGACAGTCTTCATCACTCCAGCCATCATCAACACCCATCTTCAGCTGGATGATGAAGAAGGTGAACTGTCTTTCCAAAGGAAGCTGTTAACTATTCATTTGAGCAGATGGGCTATGAGGGAGATTTCACTGTAAAGACCTTCAGGAAAGGGAAGGTCTCTTTCCAGTGGAAATACCTACTCCATGTAGTGATTCACAGCTTGTCTAACAAGCATGGTGGGTGGGACCAGATTCCTGAGGATCTCTCCTTTATAGTTCATGGAATGGTGCAAGGGGTCAAGTTCATGTACTCTTAATTTGTATATACAAATTTGCTTGCTAACTTGGACTCCTTAGAATACTATATGTTTCCTAGATATGTTCAACACATTCTCAACTGTGAACTTGGCTCACAGTTGAGGGAAACAAATAATATTCTTAAATTGGGATAGATGAAGCCAGGCATCTTTAAGATTATGAAGAAGCCAACTGTAGGTTTCTCAGGGGTAGAAACAGCCCTTGTCCCCAAAATGTTAGAGCTCATTGCTCAAGGTGACAACCTAGTAACACAAGCTAGTGTTGAACCCACACCTTCTACATCTCAACCACCAAAACAGCCTCATATCATCCTCACCTACCAAAGAAAATCCAAACGAACCCCTGCTCAAGCTATTGAGTCTGTGCAGGTCCCCATATACTCACCCATACAGGAAGAAGTGGATACTAGAGCTCCCACTTCTCCTAAGGAGCAAACCACTCCCATCTCTTCAAGAATCAATGCTGATGTTCCTCATGATCAGCCTGATGAGCTCATAAGCCCAACTGCCTTAAGCCTTCACTCTGAGTCTCAACACTTAAGTGAACAACCTTCAGGGGACAGTTACCATCCCCAGCCGTTGGACTTAAATACCCAAATTCCCAACCTTGAATTCTATACTGATGAGGACTTAGGCTTCAGTGAGCACCATGAATCTCTCTATCCCTCACCTACTCAAAGAGAGAAGAGTGTCTCTGAATTTCCTATGTCTACCCCACATCAGTCACCCATTACTGAGGTGGGTCCTTCTGAACTTGTTCAGGGGATCCATATGGAAGAGGCTATCACTTCTGCAAGTGATTACATCATTAAGACCTCAACCATGGCAACTCAGCCCATTGACACTTCATCTGAGGCTGTCAATGAGCAAAGGAAATCCAGCAGCCCAGAATACCAAGCTGGTGATGAGAGTAAGGACTTAAGTCCAATTCTCTCACCCCCCATGATTCTTCCGATGAAGATGAGAGGAATCCAAGACTAAAGGTGCAAAAACTGTCAAAAACATGCACCTACTTAGTCTCAAAGGTTAGTCATCTTGAATCTCAAGTGACTACCTTAAACAAGAGGGTCAATGATCAGCAACTTGAGATATCTTATCTCAAGGAAAAACTAGCTGGGAGACCTTTAAGAAGAGCTTAACCAGGAACATAAGAACCTGTGGATGTGAGTGACCTAACTCCTAGCTCACCTATACAAGAGGGTGATGCTACTAAAAAGGGGGAGAAAGTCATTACAATCACAGAACCTGAGAGTTCTTCAAGGAGTAGGGACATTAAGGACTCACCATCCTCTCTTGTAATTATACTTGCTCAGCAACCTCCTCAAGTTCACATTGATGTGAACTTCCTAGACTACTTGTTTCAGAGTCTCTTTGAGGAGGGTATACCAAGGGCAATGCCTTTTGATAGCAGAGCCATCATCCTTCATGAGCCATCTACTCAAACAACTCAACCTCAACAAGCTAGTAGGTTGGCTCAGGTTACTCAAGAAGCTGAAGAAGATAGACCAAGGCAATCAGGTAATGTCATTGGTCAACTGGATGTTGAGGCAGACCCTGAGATTAGCTTCAAAGGGAAAACCTTGACTGAAGGCCCAGTGATAGAGCCTGAGAGCCCTGTCTTACAATCAATTGATGAAGTGACAGAGATTGAAACACCTGTCACAACAACTACTTCAGCAACTCAACCCCTCAGTGAAACACCTACTAGTGAAGGTGTATCACAGTCTCTCTCTGGCCAGAGCTTGGATGCTACACCAAGCAATGAAGGCCAAAGCTCTCTCCACCCTGAGTCACAAAGGTCTGTGGGTGACAAAGGGAAAAGGGTTCTAACCCCTGAGGAGATTGAGGAGGCGGAAAGAGAGAGAAAGAGGAAGCTAAGGGGAGTAAGTTCCACTGGGTCTTCAAGCTTCATGCAAGCTGCAATCAGGGCTGCCCCCAGACCAAACACTCAAGATGATGAGTTGAGGGTAGTCAGGATTACTTACTTACAGACCATGAACTATAACATAGATGAGATTATCTCTCTCCCCTTAGAGGAATTAAATGATCTGGCTGACATGGAAATGTCAAGAGAGAGGAAGGAAGTTGAAGATGCAAGAATTTTCTTGAGAACAAAGAGAAGAAAAGACAACAAAGGCTATACAAGCATGTTCCCACTCTCTCACCAGTTCAAGAAAGCCCTGTGCAAGAGGCTGTGGCTGCTACATAAGAACCTCAGGTAGATAAAGAAACAGATAGACAAAGGATGATAAACTACCTGAGTGCCACAGGCTTCTACCAGGCAGAAGTACTTCTTCCCTTGTCCTATGAGTACATTGAGTTTGAATATCTCAAACAACTTGAACTTCAAGTACTCAAAGGAAAAAGTCAACAAAGAAAAAGCTAAGGGAAGAAGCTGCAAAGTCAAGAGCTCTCATTCAGAAGAACTTGAAAAAGTCTGCTGATAGACAAAGAATGATGAGCTTCTTGAAGCTGTACGGATTCTCCAAAAGGAGACTTGGCCCTATGTCTCTATCCACTATGGATGAGCATATCAGGGTAATCAAGCAGAAGATCAAGAGTGGAGAGCTTGTTGACTTACACACCCTCCAAGTCAAGCTCCACCTGAAGTAGAGGTTAAGTTTGAACAACATGAGACAATACAAACTGAACCTCCTGCTTCATCTTCTGATCCACAGCAGGGTCAAAGGCCAGCCTCTTCATCTATTGACCCACAGCAAGGTAAAGGCCAGCCTCATCATCTGACCTACAACAGGGTCAAACTCCCTCTCTTCTGAACCTGTGAGGGAGGAACACCCAACTGAGGAAGACATAACTGATCAATAAGGTGTTGCAGACCAGTCTTCTCAGTTAAAGACTGTAAAGAGGAAGAAGAGGATGGCTTCTAAACCAAAGTCAAAGAAGAAGAAGAAGTCAAAATTAACATCCTTTGATCCTCAGATGAATCAGAACATCCTAAGGAAGTGCAAGAAGAGGAAACCTAATCACCTTTAATTCAAATGGCTCCTCTTGCATCAGGAAGACCCATCTTATCCTGAACTTATTCAACTAATCCAGAGAGGTGGCATGTAGTCAGAGATCAAGGTGAAGAGAATGTCTACTCTTGGGAAGACCTCTTCAATTTACCTCTGCATGATCTTTTTGACATGAGAAGATATTTTCTAATCTGAGTGATCCTGACCCTCTAATGAAGAAAGGAATGGTCATGATCATGTTGAGGACTGTGAACAGCTGAATATCTTCAAGTGTTTTGGTAGCATCAGAATAGGGGGAGTTTGTAAGGATTCCTATAAGTCTGATGCAGCCAAAACACTCTAAGTCTTCCTGCATGCTGCACAGAAGAACATGAAGTAGAAATGCTTTGGAAGTTTTACACTTCAGAAATATTCTAAGTGTAAAATCTTCCGAAGCCAAGACCAATATCTTCGAAGCCAGATATGAAGTCTTCCAAAGCTTCAAAGACAAAGTCTTCCAAAGCCAAAGAACCAAGACAGATTCTTCCGAAGACTTTTATCACACATGCTTTTATCTGATGTACTTTTTCTATAAAGCTGAACCACTTTTCGCTGCCACTCTGGTTGGTCACCAACTTGCATGAGTTGGTGAAAAGGTCCATGCTTTAGGAAAACTATACATTAAGGTCTTGAGTCTGTGCTTTCTACTTTATGTACCTTTATCATTTTTGTAATATATTAGGATGTGAGCTATGGCATGTCATAGTCACCTGTCAAAAGGCAATCTACCTTTTGACTCCATATTTGATTTTGTAGTTGTCTAATCTTATGTATCCAGCTGGCTTTCATAGTATGGCCGGCTGTAGGTTGTAGTATATAGTGTCTCAAGTCATGTAACTTAGTATGCATGCAAATGCTTATGTTTGAATACTTGTAACTTTGAACTTGAGAAGCAATATACAGCATCCTTGAAAACCAACTACTTGTGTTGTTATCTTGTTCTGTTTCTAAGTTTACTTGTGTTCTTTGCATCATCATAACCAGTTCCCTATTTGATCTGTTAAGTGCTCTTATACACTCTCCTCATTGTGTTGTTGTGTTGTAAGTGCTACCCTTCACCGGTCCTACATATATATATATATATATATATATATATATATATGTATGTATGTATGTGTGTGTGTGAGAGAGAGAGAGAGTAAATTACGTTTTTGACCCCTGGGGTTATTAAAAATAATAATTTCAGTCCAAGGGTATTTTGTCATGTTATTAGAAACTATATGCTAACTCTGTTAGTATATTGTACTGAAAGAGTTATATAATACAAACCACGAGACATGATTTGTTAGAAAATTCTTTTTTGGATTTAAATGGTTAAAATAAATGGTTAAAATGATCAAATTATAGGAAACAAAATAATAATTTACTCAAATATAAACATAAACTTTTCAAATGGTAAAAGGTTGACCACAAAAGAATAGTAGTCTAACATTCGAAACATATAGTCAGAAAATATTCAAACCATAATTTAAAATATCATAAGTGAACAAACTTAAATGTTCAAATTTTCAAACTTAATGAGTTCACGGGTACAACCTAGAAATCCATAATAAAAAATAGCGAGTGAAGAAACTACAAATTAAGCAAATAAATAAACATAATAACTAAAGAATAAATCATGACTAAAATAAACTAAATAAGTATGTATATACTTATATATATATACCTATATATATACCTATATATATATAGGGGGAGGATCTAATGGAAACCACACTTAAGATGAAAACCATGAAAACCTATTAATAACCATTGATCATTTAGATCAATGGTTATTAATTGACATCCCTTATTTTAGTTAAGTGAATAAGTAAAAAAAGATATTTAATATTAATAAGGGTATTTTGGGTACAAAACAATTCTGTAACTAATCCCTAAATCAATTCCTAAAAAATTTGAGATACTGAGATTCCCTTTCAATCGACAAACAAAAATTACCGAATCAAGAATCGATATTAAGCAATATTGTTATTGTTATACATTGATTCGACATTGAAATTCATCACATTGTTGAAGAAGAAGTGTGAAGACGAAGAACACGATTTCGAAGAAACCACATTCAAGGTGCGTACTGTATGTGTAAAAGTTGTAATTTTTTGCGAAATTGGTACATATAACACCGAAAACTATATAGAGTTGAGAATATTAATGATTTTGATGTGTAAAGAGAGGGATTTTGAACGAATTTTATGTTTATTGAAGTATTTTTTTGGCAGTAACATTGCGAAAGGTGATACATTTTAATTGTTTGGGAGTTGATGATTATAGATGGAATTGTGGGTGATGAATGTTAAAACTAGTAGAAATCGAAGAGATAAATTAGGTTTTTTTGGGTTGTTGGCTGTGTTATGTACAGAATATAGTGAAGAGTTAACCGATGGTACATATATGTACCGAAAAATTTAAATCGATTTCAGTTGTGTTGAATGAACATTTTTAACATTTCAAATAAGATTATTAGGAGTTTAAAGACTTAATTTACTTGAAGATAATACTGAGAAATCTTATAATTTTAAATATTACTGTGAGTATATGGAAGCTTATTTGTAATGGTACATATATGAACCTTAAAGACATACATATACACAAGGACTTTTTTTGTGTAAATGTGTGCAGAGAATTATGTTATTATGTTGTATTTTGAATACGTTTAAACACTATAATTTGGTATGCAGTTAAAATGAAAAGTGAAAGGATCGCAAAACGGACAAGTTTTAGTAAGTTCACAAACACTTCCGATGATCCGATTGAGGTAGACGATATTGAAGACCCATCGCCTAAAATCGAAGGTAAAACATTTGGATTGTTTGTGTTTTCTATACATGAGTTACATATAGGACCAAAAGTGAATCCTGTTATGTTCTATATATGTTGTTTTAATAAAACAGGTACATATATGTGTTAGGGTGCATATGTTTTTGGTTGCTTGTTCATATATATAAAGCTTCTGGTACATATATGTATCAACTGCATATATGAACAATAGTGATCCTGTTATGTTATGTATATATTGTTTAAATAAAACAAATACATGTATGTATATAAACTGTTACCAGTATAATAAATGTAATGAACATATATATAATTTAGTATTTAATTGTATTTTTCAGTGAGTAAATGCAAGAAGAGATTAATTGAGAAGTGGAAAATAATAAATGAAGTGAAGGAACATTTTAGAAAAAATAACGAAAGGCGCACAGGGGATCAAGGTTTTTTCTTTATCCTTATACTAATTATGATCTGTGTTTTATATATTTTAAATTATTTCCTTATACTAATTATGATCTGTTGACCTAATATGACTTGTAATTGTTAATATCTTTCCGTATATAAAAAACAGACAAGGAAGAACATATGACCACTGACATAGAAGGTGGAACCCAAAATGAAGGATACAGAGAAAGGGTTAAAGGAGTTGATCAATTGAACGCGGGTACATGATTTACTTGTGAATTATGAACCTTTTACAATATGTCATTACACAAATGTGTTACATATATGCACAATCTTTGCACAGTCAACTGGTACATATATGTATTAAAATTTGGTACATATATGTAACTTTGAATTCTTACCGTATATGTTCAATGATTTTTTCAATAACTGTTTTGCCTTGTAAATGATGTACCTTTATTATACATACACTTGGACTTATTTGTGCAGTGTACCAATATTTGGAACGAAGAATTGGCCTGGTACAACTTTATACCATCTTATCAGCTTGACACCAGGGCAACAAATATTTAATGATGTGATCGATTCCTGGGCTAAAGTTTTAAACCACACTGAAAAGGATAGAAGCCCAAGCTCACCATATCGTATTTTTAGTGGGATAAACCCTTTTGTAAGTATGCTACATTCAAATGCATGAAATATATCATGTAATAACCTTTCTAACGTAAAGTTGTTTAACTTGACAGCTTGGGTGGATAATTGAAAGCAACGTAGAAAGTGATGAAGAACGATTAATTCATTTTAGGACAAACTTTGAGAATTTTTTGGAAGGAGGCGTGGGTGTTGGTGATCTGAAGAACTGTGATCTTTTATTTTTCCCAATCTTAGAGAAAAAACCATTTTTATTTGATATGCTTAGAATAAAGTACCCGGGCATCACAGTGATTGACAATATGGCTAACAATCAAAGTATTATTAGGTTTGAGGATGATGATGAGTTTGGCAAAAAAGGAACACCCTTTAAAGTGGTATGTTTTTTTTATTATCATATATTATATTTTCATAATTAAATTTGAAAATGTCCATAACTGTAATTGTGACGTATTGTTTAAATTATAAATGGCAGAAACATATTCTGGTGGCGTATTTGAGATCATTGGATCATCCAAAATGGAAAGAGATTGAAGCCGCAGGTCCTGTGAAGTTAAAAATCAGCTGGAGTACAAGGAAGAACGCGGTGATTGTGGCATATTTGTAATGCGACACATGGAGACATTCATGGGAAGTCACGTAAAAAACTGGGATTGTGGTTTTCCTTCAGACGAAAACAAAATGAAGACAAAAATCAGAAATTTGAGGGAGAAATACGCGTTCAAAATTCTAACTTCCGATTTTAATATCTACAAGGCTAAGGTGATGCAGGAAGCTGAATCATTGGATCAAGAATCAAGAGCATAAATATAAAATCATGGCGTTCAATTTTTGAAGTAATTTGATGGCTTTTAGTTTTTTTTATTGGGTCAACAAACGGATATGAAATTTATAGATTAGTATAACTTATTTAGAATGATATGACAGATGGTTATGAATTTTGATGTGGTAATTATGAATGCTTTGGAATGATATGTTTACTCATTTTGTACAAGTTGTAATCTTACATTAAATGATGATGCCGAGTTACTATAAACAATGGTACATATATGTACATATACTTGCATATATTTTCATTATCATTGGATCCTAATGTGATGTTGTGGAGTTTCTACAAACATTGGTACATATATGTACCATATTCATAACAATTTCATCTTCATGTTTAAATTCATAGCTTTACTTATGGAAATATCATAAAAGTTAATACATATATGTACTGTTTGGAAAAAGTCATATAAAAATGTATTCTGAAATTTAAGATATGAATAATGTTTTAGGTATGAATTTTAAAGACAATTGTTACATATATGCTCATACAATTGTTGGTACCATTGACCTATATACGGACAAGTATACATAATTTTATGCTTACAAAATATACATATACATATAGCCCATTCAAATATAAACAACTGGTACGTATATGCACATTTTGAATATCAACATGTACCCATGTGTATGAGTGCATTAACAAATTAACAAAAAATGTAATTAATAAAAATTTCTAAAGTCAAAGTGAAAATTTATAACGTACTGATATTATTAAAAAAAAAAAACTTAAACATCTACTCCTGATCATCCTCATTGGATTGTTCTTGATCTTCTCCGTCGTCGCTTTCGTCTTCAGTTGAAATGTAATAAATGATTGATCTGATAACTCGTCTTCTTCATTACGTTCTTTGCACATCTCCTTATTAAGTAATTTCAATTTTTCAGGGCAATTGCGAGAGTCATGACCACGAACATATTTTCCACAAAATTTACATAACCTCTTAGGCTTCTTCGTTTTGGACTTTGCCTTCTCACAAGGACCAATCAGTCGCCTATTCCTCCCACAACCTTTGTTCCTTATTCCATTCGGTGGTTTGTAGTGTACTTTATTAGGATGAGGTTGATGTAAAACCTCTTCAAAAACAACACCTTTTTGGTTGTATGATGGATCATGTGGAAATTCATTAAAGATTTCTGTCTTAATCTCTTGAACGTGCAGTTCCAGCAATTTTAGCCTCTCTGTATCCAACCTTATCCTATCAACGCATTGCTGCATATTATCCATTATACGATATCTAATTATAGAATGTTCAGACCGATTAGCACAGTATTTGTATTCCATACTAAAAACCTTTTTTGGTAGCGCATCTTTTCTCCATCGTCCATGTATATATTGTTGTGGAATTTTTTCAATCTTATGATGCCTTAATACGCAGAACACATGTCTACATATATATCCAACATGTGTGAATGACATGCAAGAACATGAGACTGAATGGTCCGAGGATGGAAGAATAACCTGGACTTGTAAAAAAATTGATGAGTAATTAATAAAAAGATGATTCAATAAAACAATTATCTGTGTATTGAAGTAGTTTGATTTAGATTAATATGAATTTGGTACATATATGTACCACTGTTTTTAGAAACCCCACAACATCATATGAGTAAAACTTTGATAATGAAAGTATATTCAAGTATATTTACATATATGTACCATTGTTTTAAAGTAACTCCACATCATCATTTGGGTAAGATTGTAACTGGTACATATATGGACAATTAATAAAAGTGAAAAGACACTTTTAGTATTACCATTTAACAATTACCTACAACTTATATATATTGTAAAATAAGAATATAGGACAAGAATGTAATTGTAAGGGTTGATATACGTAAATAAAGAAAATAACATGAGTATAATGTTTCATAAAAAAGAAAAATAAACAAGAATATACCTTAAATTCATTTATGACATCCGCCCTATTATCTTGATGTGCAATGATATAGTTATATTTTCGTCCGTTACCTCACGGTTGACTATGTAACATAGCGTCTTGCACTTTTGTATCTCCTTTTGCACCTCCAAAAATATGTTACGTGTGTATATCTCAGAAGCATGACGTTCAATTAGTAAACTAGTTAGGAAAGTAGGAACTGTGGTAGTGGTGTTGAATTCTAGAACACGCTGATTATATCTTTGACCATCTATAGCATTGTCGAAACAAAGTAGGAACTGTACAAGAGTGTTGGATGGACTAGAATTAACTTTGAAATATGAGTTCGAGCTTTCGCATCTTGATGTAGTTTTCATCAAACAACACATTGGGATATCCTTAAAATATTCGGGCACCCACTGCTCTCTTATAGAAAACATATCGGATAGCCATTTGTGATCTTGTAGATCAAACTTCTCCATTAATAACTTCCATCTACACTCAAAGTCAGATGGAGTTAAATAGACATTCCATACGAGCTTGTGAATGGATGCACGAATATTAGTGTTGTTCAATAAATGTCCAGACACCTTCAAAATTAAAAAATAGTTAGATGTTGTTTCGAACACAAATTTGAAAAAAGATCCAAAAAAAATTAACAGGAGATTGTGCCTCTTCAAATATGTTTGATATGTATATGTACCTAATTTGAAAATACATTGAAAACATATGGACTTGAAGCATGATAAATATTAGCAAACCTTAGACGGGAGTTTATTGGTGATATGCCACATACAAAGCCTATGAATTGATTTATCCAACACCTTTAAAACTGCCTGCTTCATAGCTGCATCTTGATCCGTTAGAATAATAATGGCTGCTTGTGGTTATGAGCTTCCATAAAACAATTGAGCAACCAAGTGTATGATTCAATGGTCTCATCGTACAACAATGCCGCACCAAAAGTGACACAACTTTTATGATGATCAACGCCAGTAAATGGAACGAAAGTCATATTATACCTGCATAATACATATATTATTCAATTATGAAAAAATATAAAAAATCTATAATAACTAACATACTTGTTAGTCTGGTATGTTGCGTCAAATGCTAGCACATCACCAAATGCTTGATAATTGACCTTAGACACCTCATCTACCCAAAACAGATTCCTAATCTCGTCGCCAACTGCTACAAACTTGAAAGTGAAATTGTTTTCACATAACACCCGATGTTCCATCCTATCTATAAAAAATTGACAATCACTATCACCAATGAAGTTGGTTATATCCCTACTATAGTTTTTATAGTCAGTTTTAGTCCCTCGAACCATATGATGACCCCCCTTTAATGCAACTTGCAGCCTATGTTCTTTCGAAGGACCAACACTTGCCAAACGACACTTAGCAATGTACTCCTTGTCAACAAATTCCAGCCTACGCTTCTTTCTCGTCAGGTCTAAATTATCCGAATTCACCAACCCATGGTTGTGTGCCTCGATAAAACCGTAAACTTCAAATCCTTCAGTTCCTTCAATAGACTTAAACTTTATACGAGCGCGAAAATCACAAACCTTAAAGTTTCTTCGACGGACACGAGATTTTGAGTTAACATCCAAACTGTCGTTGACTTTGCCATTAGGTATTCCAGCCTTGTTGCACAAAATGTATCTATGAGTAATCACACCTTTTTTCTTTTTTACTATACTTAGACGAGTACTGAACCCAGCTTCTAGCGTATGCCTCATACATCCTTAATGCGTCATGCCAGTTTTGAAACCTAGATCCAACGACTGGCTTATGATCTACGGGAACAATAGGAGTCCAATACCTAGAACCATTCGAGGATTGGTATATACTGCTGCGCATTGAATCTGCAAAAACCATAAATAAAAGATATTAAAAAAAGATGAAAAAAAGAAAAAAAATTTTAAAATGATGTCGATAGCTTACCTTCATTTTCAACACCAGTAAGAAATAAAGCATCATTCTGATTATCAAGTGAATGTTTTGGTTGCAATCAACATACGTGTCGTTATCTGCATCATCATACAAACCATTATTGTTAAAACATACTTGTTTGATACATATATGTACAATCCAAAACCAAAAAAAGTCAAAATGAACAAATATATATACACATCAAGCATCAAGTATCAAAAATACAAAAAGAACACAAAACATTAATAAATTAAAACCTTTGCCAACAACTGAACCATTAAAACAAATATAAACCAATTAATCTCGTAGGTACATATATGTAAGAACAACACAATAAACAATTTGTTCTATTAAAATTTTAACACTTCAGAACAATAATATACAATTAAATACAACGTCCGGTCCATTCTCATTCAAAAAGACCATAATACATTAATAAATTAAAATTTTGCCACCAATTAAACCATTAGAACAAATATATACCAATTAAGCTCGTAGGTACATATATGTACGAAACAGCAAAACACAAATTAATATTCTAAATGCCTTTCGTTTTGGTTCGTAGATACATATATGTAAGGAATATAAAAAAACAGAATACATACCTTCGTCATCGTCTTCTACGTTACCAGGCATAATCTCCTGATGTCGATCATTACAAATAAACAACGCATCACCTGACACCTCTTGAATCGCACAAGCAGCATCTTCAATACCCGATCGTCCAGTCAAATCAACTGCATCGTTACTATGAATTGAACAATCGACAACTGAATTCTGCGATAATGAATTCATCACGCCCGACAAACAAATTGAATTGGAAAAATTGAATATTCCGATTCAATAACACAGCGAAAATAGAAGAGAATAACGAATTGGCAAAATTGAAACCTAACATTTAACACTGATTTCTAATACGAATCAAAAGTATAATTGATGAAGATTTGGAAGAGAAGAACGAACGGGTAAGCGGATTTGGTTAAGAGAAAAATCAGGGAATTAGTTTGATAAATTAAGTATCTATTAAATATTATAATGTCAAAATTACTAATTTGCCCTTTAAATTAATAAATCTGGATTATTTAAGAAAAAATGTGATTGGTGGATGCTAGTTTTCACGGTTTTCAAATATAATCTTGGTTTATACCTATATATATACATAGGGGAGGGTTCCTAAGAAAAACTCTATTTATAAGAAAACTAAGAAAACTATTTTTAAACCATTGATCAAGATTGATCAATGGTTGATATTCATCAACGGCAAATTTGTAAATATTTAATAGATAATTAATATAATTAAATGATTAAAGGGTATATTAGGTAGATTGCAATTTTATAATTTTGGAAATAACTAAATCCATTAAATGTCTTTTATCTATCTCTTTTTAAAATCAAACACAATATTAGTTACATTTAAAATCAAATAAATTCATTCAAATATAAACCTAAAATATATAAAAAGAATGATAGTTTTTTTTCCTGTAGATCTATTTTAATTACGTACATACTTATGTATATGTAAAAATGTTCTCGTATATGTTCAGATATATGTTCATGTTAATTTGAACATGTTTACATTTATGTAAACATGTTGACATGCATGCTTTTGTATATTTAAACTGTCTACATATATCATATGATTTCATATATATAAACAAGCTTGCATATATGTAAACAATTTATATGTATGTTTACGTTTAAGTAAACTTGTTTACATATATGTAAGTGACACTATAAGGAGGAAAAAGAAGCCAAAAAAGAATGTGAATTATGAAATTACATATATGTAATCAAATTACTTAACTCTCTTGTACGATTAAAAAAGAGAAGCTGGTTAGAGAAGAATACGAGTTACGTTACATATACGTAAGCAGTTCATTTGACATAATGTTCACATGCTTATGTATATGTATGCATAAGTTTACATATATATACCACGATGTTAACTTATATGTAAATGTAATTTGAACAAAAGAACGAGAATAAAAAGATATGGAAGAAGAGATGAAAATTTTAGAATTAAAAATCTTTGCTTACGTATATGTAACTATGAGTTACATATGTATAATTATGGGTTACATACACGAGTTACATATACGTAAGCAGTAACTTTATATATGTAACTCGTAGAAACATATACGTAATCCAACAATGAGAAGAAGACACATTCTATACTCAACTGATACGTATATGCAACCTTAGCATTCTGCCATCATCTTCATCGTTGGTAACAATACTCAACTGATACGTATACGTAACCCTGACATCCTATCATCATCTTCATCGTTGGTTATCTTTGTTCTAACATCATCTTCCTTGATTTCTTCGCTTTATTCCGTCATCATCTTCGTTTTATCTTTTTTCTTTCGCTAGCCTCTAACTTGATTTTGGTGATTTCATCTTCTTTTTTCGCTAGCCTCTAACTTGATTTCATCACCATTACTAAGTTTTGACCTTGATCTCATGACAAGCTCTTCCTTGCTGAACTTCATTATCAGTTTCTTCTCTTAGAATCGATCTATTCAATTGAAAAAGAAACAAAAAGCAATTACTTTCTTGATCAAATGCACATAATAATGTTGGAATCGATTGAAACTTTTTGAAATAGGTTATGAAAAAACAAACAAAGAATCGAATTTGTTAAGAATATATTTTGTTAGATGAATTAGTTTTTCAAAATCTCTGTAATTTGATTTAATTTGTTCAATCAGGGGAAAAAAATGGGATTTTAGTCAACAATACATATTTACTATAAATATGTTGTATATCAAATTACTAAAACACCCCTTGGAAATATTAAATATAAATAATTAATGAAAAATTATGATTGGCTACATTTGGTTTTCTTAAAACTATATAGTTTCTTAGGATCCCTCCCCTATATACATATACCTATATATATACATAGGGTTGGGTTATTATAAGAACACTTCATTTATGTAAGAACTCTTTAACTCCATCTCAATCATAGATCAACAATTGAATGAATAAGATCATCCAAATCCTTTTTTTAATAGAAAAGGGTATCAAGGTCATTTAACAAATCCATCAAAATTCAGATTTAACAGGAATATGACAAGTGTCAACCCTATATTCCCCTATTTCTTTTTTTTCTTTATATTTTAAAACTTTACCCACTTTTTATTTAAACACGCATAACTTTTTTATAAATTGTAATTTTTTTTATAAAAATTGCACCATTAAACTCATCATATTTTTCTCTTGAATTCCACTATAGTATTGCAAAAAAAGATTTATCCGTACGTAATTACATCATATTACAATGTTACACTATTGTACCATGTAGAAAAAAAAAGTTTCATCCGTACGTAATTGTACATCACATTACGACAACCTAACAACCAAACGACATTACACCATGTTATACTAATGTAATCTTTAGCAAAGTTGTAACGAAAACATCTAGGTACCTTGTTTAATACATGATATTACACCACTCTAACTAAAAGTAACATAATCATTATAACAACCAAATGATATTATATCAATGTAAACCAATGTTAACTAACGTAAACCAATATTAACCAATGTAAACAATTTTTAAAATAAATGTAAACCAATGTTAACTAACGTAAACAAATATTAACCAATGTAAACAATTTTTAAAATAAATGTAAAACAAATGAATCATCATTACACCCGATATTACACTGTAAACCATTGTAATTAAACCATTACTTTAAAACATTAAACTACAACTTTTAATTTACAAAAATACATAAAAATCATACCACTGTAAGTTACATCGAATTACATCATATTGTAATTTCTTACTGTGAATTACATCAAAGAAACATGATGTATTCACAACAAAAACCTAACAACCTAACAAGCAAACGACATTAAACCATGTAACTACACTACCATAACGAAATACATACGGTGAATTACATTATATCTTAACTCTTTACAATGTTTTACATCAAAAAACATATATAAAAACCAATAAACATATATAAAATCCAACAAATACCTACTTTAAAACATTAAATTACAACTTTAATTTACAAAAAAATACATCAAAATCAAACCACTGTAAGTTGAAATATATAAATACACATACTTCTAAACATTAAATTAAAACATTCAATCTACAAGAAATGCTCATCTAACAACCAAATCCAAAGTCAAAATTGAAAGCCTAACCTGTCGACAAGAGATGGTGACTAAAATCAAAGGTCACCATAGCTGGATGGCAGATCTAAACAAATTTATAAAGATCAGGGTTCTAACTTGGGTAGGATGATATTCATCACCACTATGAGCAAAGGGTTCGTGGCTAGTGAGTGAATCAGCAACAACTGGTTTCTTGTGAGTGGGGGGTTTATAGAAGATGAAGAAAGGGAATGTGGAATGCTGGTGATGGTGGTGTTCGACTGGTAGTGGTGGTGGTGTCCAATGTCACGGCCACCCACTAGTGGGGTGACTCTTGCTGGAGTGGCAACAGTGGTCAATGACAGTTGTGGTTGTTGTTCAGGCGGTGATTAGATGTGTAATGGGTATCACGGCCACCCACTGGTGGGGGACTGTTACTAGTGTGGCATCGGGGGTCGAGGACGGTTGTGGTTGTAAGTGGAACGGAGGTTCTGGTGACGACTGTAGTGGTGTGCTCGTGGTGTCAACAGTGGTGGTGGAAGAGAGGTGCTAGTGGCGATGATGGTGGTGAGCAAGTTCTATCGGTGGCCGAAGGTTGACTGGTCGAAGAGAGAAAATGCTTTTACACCGGAGAGGGTGAACATTACCGATGTGGTAGAGATGACCGATGGCGGGTTGTGGTAGTGATGGTTGTGGGTTGATTTTTGATGGTTGATTTTGAATTTCTTAGGGCGTGATGGTAGAGGATTGTGATGGTGGTTGCTTTCTTGATTGGAGATGACGAAAAGAGAAGCTGACATTATTCAGAGAAAAGTACAACTAATAAAATTATTATATTGCCCTTATCTCATCTCAACCATTAAAATAGCATCTTCAATATTTTATATTAAATCAAAGGTTATGGTTGAGTTAAAAGGTTCTCACAAATACTTAAGGTTCTCACCAGATCTCATTCCTATATATATATACCTATATATATATATATATATATATATATATATATATATATATATAGGGTAAGGTTCAATCGTTAACCCTCTATTATTGCGATAACCGTGTTAACTTTTGAATATCAATCAAAATTATTATTTTTTTGTTGAAATAACATCATTACACATATGCATAAATATGTTCTTTAATGTATATGTGCAAATTTATAAGAGTAAAAAAGTTTACACTAGTGTAAGTTACACTTACATCGGTAAATATTTAGTGATGTAAGTGTAACTTATAGTTGTCGTAACTTTTTTACACTTGTGAATTTACACATATACATAAAAGAACATAACATTGTATATGTACAATTATACTATTCCAAAAAATAATAATAATTTTGATTAATCTTCAAAAGTTAACACGGTTATCGTAATAATAGAGGGTTAACATTTGATCATTTTCCTATATATATATATATATATATATATATATATATATATATGTGTGTGTGTGTGTGTGTGTGTGTGTGTGTGTGTGTGTATATATGGTTAGGTTCAATGGTTAACCTATCAAAATCACGATAACTCATTAACCACATCCTATTGATCTTGGTCCTACTAGAAAGATAATTCAATGGTTGTGATTAATTTGATTATTCAAAATTAAAAAAAGGACCTCATTGCACCTTCAAGGGCAAAATTGTTATTTTGCTAAAAAATGACTGATGTGTCTAAAAAGATTGACTGATGTGATGTACATACTACCTTAAATATGTAATATTTTTCTTTAAATATATATTTTTCAAATTAATAATAATACTAATAATAAATTCTTTAAATATATAATATATTCTTTAAATATAAAATGCTAATTTACTATCAGCATTTAACATTTATAAAAATATATAGAGAAAACTAATTTGAAACAGAAACAATTAAATACTAAACAAAAAAGATACATAAGAAAAGATCTAAAAAAATTGATTATACATCCAAAAAACAAAAAACATAACTGTAACAACACGGTAGTAATACATTCACGCATACTTTACACTACTAATTATACTCTTACACTACTATAACATTTACACTCTAACACTACTATAACATTATATTACTGCATAAAATTCTTACACTACATATTCTTTTGAAACTTACACCACCGAACAAATTTGTGGCTTTACCATAAAAACATTAACTCAAAATATGAAAACAACACAACCCTTTGTGTTTCTTAAAAATCATAGCGCATGTAATTCCCTGACCCCTTGACAATCTTTGATCGGATGAGCCCATTACAATCGGTAACTTTAAAAGTGCTGGCCTGCATTAGAGCCTTACACCATTACTGCAACAAAAGAAAACTAATAAAATATACATATGACTGTAATGAAGTTGGGTAATTATGTTGTGAACTCACTGGATCGGTAAACATCCAAGCATGTTCTTGACGGAAGGTAATAAACCAAAAGATATACAATAGTACGAACAATGATCGAATGATTTCATTGATAAAACCTAACAATTACAAGCTCGTTACAACATAAGAATCAAGACTTTTGGCAAGGGGAGATCGAGCATGATCTCCCCTCTCATCCGGCAGCACCTAGGCACCGGGCAGACTCCCTCTCAAAACCCTTAGGTTTCTACACAATGAAACTGGTATATATAGGCTTCGGCCCATATTAGATGTGACTGGGCCCATATTAGATGCGACTGGGCCCATTCGTGCGATTAGACCATGCGTATGGTTCAATTGTACGACTGGACCATGCGTATGGTTCAATAGTACGACTGGACCATTTTTATGGTTCAGTCTTACGGATGCCCCAATCGCATCTCTCAGTGCACGACTGGTCCATTAGCATGGCTCAGTCGTACGACTGAGTCTCATTCGCATATGCTCCTGCGAATGACCCAGTTTCATGTGTTTACAAGGTGTATAACATTAAGCCTAGACTATTCGTCAAGCGACGGACACACTATATATGACTATATATGCTCCAACAATACTTATACATCTGCTCACGACATACAAACCAAATGCACAGAACAATCAAACTCGATTTTAAAATGAATAGTTTTGAAGTAACACTCAACACAACAATGAAACTTTTAAAACTTTTTGCATGACAAGTAAATGGTCGATAAAATTTACATCAACATAGACAATGACCAGGAACATTAATTAGAAAAACCGATATTACAACCTAAGTGTAAACCATAATGAAACTCCATCTTGATGTGATAATGACATATTGTTAAGGGATTAAAAATGAACACTATGATTAGGCGACATCAAACAACAATATTATCAAACATGACATATACTTATGATCATGTATCAAAAGAAAAATAACTAAGATTAGGATATAGTGGAATACAAATGATACCTAAAACTAAATATATACAATTACAACATAAGCTATGCAATACAATCATCATGTTACCCAAAAAATTTAGTAGTCTGTGAAAGAAATAGAATTGATATTACAAACCTTGAATATGCATATATGAACAAATAAGCAACAAGTCTATACGTGGGAGGTGAAAAAAATTGAATAAATCAGAAAAACACATAAGACTACGGATTGAAACACCAAGATTCTGAAACACTAAAAACGATCAAAGATCATAATCTGAGGCATCACAGTAATCTAAGCTCACTCTTTGATTATATTAAACCATGTTATTTCTAGAACTCAAAACTTTACATTTGCATTGTGGTAGTAATATGCACTGTAATTAACAATTACTACTTTCGTTCTAATAATATTCACAAATGTTACCAATTTTAAAACATCACAAAATGAATTCACCTTGAAACTGTAAGAATAGTTGGAAGTCGACCAATATCAGCAGAAGACCAACAATCAACATCAAAAACAAAAATGCAGCAAGGCTTTACATGGGAGGTGAAAAACATTGAATAAATAAGAACACAGAAGACTAAAGATTGAAACACAAAGATTCTCAAACACTAAAGACATGCCAACAACAAATGATAAATCTAACAACACAGGACTCCATTAACAGAACATTATAAAATGTAAAGTGAAAGACAGTTTATACTTAAACCTCTGCTCACGACATACAAACCAAATGTACTGAACAATCAAACTCGCTTTTAAAATGAATAGTTTTGAAGTAACACTCAACACAATAATAAAACTGTTAAAACTTCTTACATGACAAGTATTTTGATAAAATTAACAGCAACATATACAATGACCTTGAACATTAATAAAAAAAATCAAATTACAACCTAAATGTAAATCACAATGAAACTATACCTTAATGTGAAAATTGCTTAAATAAAATAGAAGACGACATTGAAATTTATAGCTCTTCGTACACAAATATTAAGAATACAAAATAAAACAGTATCAAGAAGGTACATTTTCTAAACGAAAAGAAGATTAAACCTAAGCCATTACATGTACAAAATCGGAAATTTCTAGAAGCTAATACAGCATATGACCTTGTTTCCCTAAGAACATTCACAAAAATTGAAATTTAGGATGGAATATATGAACTTACTTCAGACGAAGTTGGATAAAGGATTCAAAGCTTCAAATGATGATGAAGGGATTTGATACTGCAATTGGGGGTTTTGTATCAAGAAATAGTTCCTAATATTCACTCAAAATTAGATTTTGGGTGCGCCTGCTTGATTCGGAACTGATAATGCGGACGATTGTTGGTTCGATTGTTGATTGTGGTGTCCATTAAGGAGAGGTTGGAAAAAGTTTTGAATTTGGATTCTTCGATATCGATTCGAAGCGGTAAACAATGGGTATAGAGGAAATACCAAAATTACCCTAGTTATAGTATCATCCGCCTTTTCAATTGATATGGTAAATTACAAAATTACCCTTTTAATTTAGGCCCTTAGATCTATGGATCTATGGTCCCAATTATTTCTTTAGTTTTTTCCAAAAAAAGGTTTTCATTAGAATGTGTCGATATATATATATATATATATATATATATTATATATATATATATATATATATATATATATATATATATATATATATATATATATATATATATATATATATATATATATATATATATACATATACACACACACACACACACACACACACACACATATATATATATATATATATATATAGGGAAGGGATCAAATGTTAACCCTTGTTTATTGCGATAACCCATTAACCCAACTAGTAGTCCACAGCAAGCCACGTCACCATTGTAACTTAGAGTTACAATGGTAAAACTAGTGGTCCAAAACGAACGTTCGGATTTTTAAAAAAAAAATATAGCAAGACTATACTCAAATTAAAGATATTAAAACGATCTATTTAATGGTGTAATTTGTTTAAAAAAATAACGTCATACAAAAAATTTAAAACGTATAAAAAAATGGTGGAGTTTTTTTAAAATGGAGGGAAAATCGTTACATCAGTGGTGTAACACGATGTAAATGTTAGTTACAGTGGTGTAAGTGTTCGCTACATTAGGGTTAACGGGTTATCACAATAAACAAGGATTAAGAAAGGAACCTTACCCTATATATATATATATATATATATATATATATATATATATATATATATATATAAACACACACTAGTAGGTAATTTGTTGTTGCCGCGGCAACAACAAATTACAAGGCGGTACTCGTTTTCCGTTAGTTTACATCGTGACAACAAAATATAATGTGGCACTTGTTTTCTACAATTTACATAGTGCATTTACCGTTAGTTTAAAACACGACAACATTGTACTCGTTTTCTGTACAAATAAGTTTTGTGGTCCAGATCGATTCAAGTTGAAACGGTATGGTTTAGATGTGACCAGATCTAAATGAATGTCAAGGTATAGAGTTAAATTTATATAATTCAAAAGAATACATCTCAAATATGTTAAAAATCAAATTGTACGCAATAGACTTTATCAAGTAAGATACATAACTAATTTGTAACTACTAAAAGCAACAAACATTATTGAGACTATTCTGTTTCCACAAGAAAAGAATGTCTAACATACTTGCAACTTTTTTTACATTTATAACACATAAAGACCTTTTCTTTTTTTAGCATAAAACTAAGCGGTCAATCCATGAATGAGCCTGCTTTCAAATCAATCTACACAACGTAAAAAATTAATAATCATTATATTAACCCAATGTATTATACAATCATACTAAAAAAATTTCAGTCAAAGTACCAGAAAGATGACTATACTTGGTGTATAATTGACTGGATGAGGCCTCACATGAGATTTTGTGATCTAGACTTCATACCCATCATCTTCAAAAATATCTTTCGTATACAGTCATCTTGTGAAATAAATAAATTACATGATCTAAGTCCCATAGCTGAAAGATAACTATATGAACTTAAAAGACAACTTTTATGATTTAAAACATCAAACTTTTATGTATAGTATTGTAGAAACTTATAGTATTGTACCAACTAATAAAATAAGTATTGAAGGCATATAAAAATAATTTTATTATGCCCAACTGACGGTCAAAATTGATAGATTACTTTCCTAAAATAAATCTAAATGGCGTCTCGCCTAAATGAGAGTCAACTTCGGGTGCTATTCATAGAGGTGATGGAATGGGCAAGTCAAAATGTTAAAGCAAATTGGGTTTTGTTGATCTGCAAACACCCTATTGTTCATTTTTAGTGCATTACAAAAGCTATTTTGTTACAATTATATGGATTTTAGTAAGACGATTTAAGTTGTCGGGGCATCGATTGACGGGTAAAAATGGGTTTGTGCAAAACTAGTTGTCCCATCCTTTTTCATAGTTTTATACTTTTCTAATGTAATCAACCAGAGATAGCCCTGCTACTTGAGGTTTTCAGCCATATCCTCCTCATTTGAACCTGTTTCTAACCCAATATCATATAATTTGCTACAAGTTTTTTTTGTGCGTGTCCATATCAACCCGTAAAACATTCAAAGAGCTTATTCTAAATTGAGATCTCAAAGTTGAAATAGGCCTTCAAAATTCTCAAGAGCTTATTCTAAGTAATCAAAAGCAAGGTCTGATCACATGTCAAATTATAACTAAATTTAGATTAAAAAAGACCGTGTCACATTCTATTTAATAATTTAACTAAAACAAAAGAAGTTATAAGAGAAGGTTTCAGCCGCACCAACTTCTTTCACGTCATCTCCTTCAAGTGAAGAATTCACTTTTTTTACTAAAATAGGTACGGGTCAAAATGGTTTGATTTAAGAGAAGGTTAAAATAGGAAACCTAACTAAAAATGAATTAACATTCTGTCTTTTAGTTTTTTTTGTGTAAGCTGGGTTTGATTTGTTTCGTGTCAAACAGTTCTTGAAACGACGTGAAAACTGTTTTCAAGCAGCCTAACCGACCCACTTTGATCTAAACTAAAAGTTACTCATTATTACACGACCTATTTAGATCCGTTATTTAACCCACCCGACTCGCAAAACATTCAAGAATACTTAACTGAATAATTCAATCTGCTTACACTAATTTAAACAATTAAAAGAGAGATCATACATGGTTGGCTAAAGATGTCAATTAGAAGTTAGCCATAAGCATCATTGAAATCAATGACAATGGTCATCATGACATATCAATGGCATACTATACTAAAAATTATTATTATCATTTTAAAATGATTTAGATAGATGATCAAATGGTATCATGTTTTGTTCAAAACTCATTGTACAAATAAAGAGGATAGAAGACAGCAAAATCAATAACCATCCCGAGCCATATCTGCTTCTCTTGGCCTATTATGACTCGTTTTAATTTTTCATGTTTTCATTTTTGCCCATTTTTACCCACTAAACTTAAAATAACTCATATTCTAGATAAAGAGTATATATTAAGGTCAAGTCTACTAACATTCAATATATTCTTATGTACTTTTATGCATTTCAAAGGCGGAGGAATGAACTATATAGAAATTCATAGCAAGGGAATTAAACAAAGGTTGTACCAAGATGGACCCAACTTTCTTGGGTTGTACCATTAGCCAACCCAACTATTATTTAATCCATATTTCTGTTGTTTTGTTGCTTACTGATAACTCCTAATCAATACCCAAAATGACCCATCTATAATAAACATGTTAACATTGTAATAAAGTATAAAATACATACCTCTACTTCAGTGAGTATGTTAGGCTTCTTTTTATTATATGTGGTGTTATGGGATTCGTTGATTTTTCTTCACCTGCTCCACAACATACTTATGTTAACAACTTGAGGAAAAAATGACCTGAGGCAAATAACCATAATCACTTTCAGAAGAAAACCAAACCAAACACCCTCCTAATGTGATTACCCATAAATGCAAATGAAAAAAAAAACTAAATTAGCTAAAGAGAATAGATACATAAAGCTCACTTATCATTTTTAACATGCATATATAAAAGCAGGCAAGCACAAAATATTATATAAACATATATTGTTTGACAAAACATCAATAAACAAAGATATAATATAATAATCATTAGTTAAATTATTAGATAAAAAGATATATCTGCAACCAACCTTCAGTTTTCTTTCTCCTATCCACCATACCTTTGCTAGCTCTTATGGCAATCTTGTTTTCCATGGTCAATTTCCATCTTTTCTGTTTAATTCAAAGTCATGATAGAATAAAAATTTGAATGAAAAACTTAAGACTTTATAAAAATAGATCTACAAGATTCAGTGAAAGCCAATATCATACCTTTTATGGCCATGCCATCTCTTCTATAAGATGGCCCTAATGTGTTCTAGGGCGTTGTGATTCTTTAGGTGGTTCAAGTGCCTATAGAACCATTAAAATTGAGCAAACATAACTAAAACATTTGTAAGGCCCGCTCCCGGCACCTCACGGTTGGTCGTCATCGCACATAAAACATAGATTTGATATGAACATAATAAAATAACGCAGCAAAACTTTATAGAGGGTCATTCTCATTACATCATAAAAGCTTTTACATCATTGACTTGGTTACAAAATACAAGCTTTCTTTACATTGCCTAGCTTTACTATGATTGCTGCTGGAGCATATGAAAACGAGGATAATCTCGTTTATGTGAATCCTCAGCAATCATAGGGCCATAAACAGTGACCTCTATTATAAAAACATAAAATTATTCATCATAAAGAAGATTCCTTAAGTACTTCGTACATCGGAACCCTTAAGGAACTCTTGACACTCTCATGCAACATACTTTGTTGCATGTACTATGCACCCGCACTTCCAGTGCGTGTAGCATTATCAAAAGGAGAATGCCATCCCAAAAGAGCTGAGTAGCCGCCTCGTGCCATCCCCAGCAACACTACCTGCCAACTGGAAACACATAAAAGTCAGCGTTGCTGAGTGAGTTCTAGTTTTATAATAAACATAATATATTTCTTTTAGAAACCATTTCTTTCACATGATCATACATCATACGTACACAGAGATAATATTCATTATTATCTTCATCATTCGTTATACATCATCATCTTTAACTTCTCATATGGATCCTGTCAGGCTTTACCCACTTCATAGCACTCGGCTATGATTGCTGTGGTCGAATGACAAGGATCCCGTTTCATTCTTACTTGCACATTGAATTCTGATGTACCAATACCATATGCTATACCCCGATCCGTCTTAGCTACTGGGCCGTGAATCAATAGAGCGTATGCCACAGTAGCCTTAGCTACTGGGCCGTGAATCTAAGCGTATGCCACAGTACTAGTAGGTAAGCGGTAGAGGTACCATGACCATGGTCAATCACAAAGAAGGACCAATCGACTTATTCAATGTTTGCAAGACGTAATTCGTTCGTTCGTTAATGCATGTATTCATCATCTTATTACTCATTCATTCATTCATTAATACATGCATTCGTCATCGTGTTCCTCTTTCATTATCTTTCACTTTAAGTACATAATATCGTTCGTTCATCGTTATATTACATGAGTCGTGAAAGATATTCATATCATCA
The DNA here is from genome assembly GCA_024085815.1 of Flaveria linearis. Taxonomy (NCBI): domain Eukaryota; kingdom Viridiplantae; phylum Streptophyta; class Magnoliopsida; order Asterales; family Asteraceae; genus Flaveria; species Flaveria linearis. The sequence goes on along the minus strand of JABSNV010000354.1, from coordinate 6,389 downwards.
CAAGGAACACACACCACACCCATCATACATACATCATCATACATAGTATCATACATACGTAATCATACATAGCATCATACATACGTCATCATACATAGCATCATCCATACATAGTCTACATCATCAGTCATCTACAGGCACTTACTTCCGTATCTTTCCCGAAATCCGGGACTTAACTAGGCATCATTTTGGATACAACAGCCCTAATTGTCCCTCCTAGACCGTGGGGACTCATGCTAGGACCTCATACAACACGCCCACGTCCTTAATCATACCTTAAACGTACATCACAACATCATACCCAAATGGACCGTACATACATATTCAATAAACAGGTTTATATGTGTTCCAGCCCCAAAATCGTTTAAAACAGTAAATGAGGGGTCCTAGAAACTCACCTGTGCTTGACAAGCAGCTTCTCAATCAAGCTTTAAAGACGTGGTCACACTACACCGCCTGCAGTTAAGTTAACACTCAAAAGAGTTAATTTCTGCCTATTTCGCTACTAGTTCGGCCATAGTTTCGCCTAGGCGAAAGTGTAGTTTCGCTAGGCGAATCAGCAGTTTCGCTGCTAATTTCGCTGGGCAGCCTTCTGCCAGTTTCGCTGGACAGATTCGCTACCTTGAACGCCCAACTTTCGTTGGAATTCCCTAGTTTCGCGGTGTCTAAGGGTCAACCTGGGCATCAGCGAAGTTATCATAGAAACAATAGTTTCGCCCACGCGAAAGTATAGTTTCGCTGCAGCGAAACTGTAGTCTCGCTAAGAACCTTATAGTTTCGCTGGACGAACTTACAGTTTCGCTGGACGAGTGCTTAAATTCGCAGAACGGCTGAAATTTACGAATCAGCTCATTTTAACCCAAAATCCAATCCTTTCCACCCAAACCCTTGGGTTATCATCCAGGAACCTAAATCTAAGCTTCTTACATGTTTTATTACTCTAAAACGTGCGTTTTTGGGCGATTCTTGCCACTTTTAAAACCCAAAACCCAAACCCGGGTTTTCACCAAATGGAGCAATTATACTACGTTTCTTACCTTGATTCTTGTTGTTTAGGAGTCCACGAACACCAGCCTTCGATTCTTGACCAACCGAGCCTCGATCCGACACTTTCTCTCTCTACACTTTCTCTCTCTAGAATTGGGCGTTTGAGTGAAAATGAGAGTTGCTCAGCTGATCCATCTATATATATGTCTGGCGCTCCCGGGACCTTAAACTCGTTAAACTCGTGACCCGAAGGGTTAACTCGGTCTAATGCCCACAACCATTTTATATTTATTAAATGGTTTTCGTCTGAGCCCATTATTATTACTTGACTTGCTTAGAAAAATTTCCGGGTGTTACAAGTCCACCCCCCTTATTTAGGTTTCGTCCCAAAACTTGTTATTCATCGAACAGACGTGGGTAATGTTGTCTCATCTCCTCTTCGGTCTCCCACGTAGACTCGGATCCCTTTCTGTGCCTCCACTGTACACGCACAAGAGGAACCACTTTATTCCTTAACCTCTTCTTTACGATCAATGATTGCCACTGGTTGCTCCACGTAATTGAGCCGTTCGTCTACTTCAATATCCTCCAGTGGAACAATCATATCTTCATCAGCTAAGCACTTTCTCAGATGAGATACATGGAATGTGGGATGAATTCCACTTAACTCATCTGGCAGTTCAAGTCGATAGGCTACCTCCCCTACTCGTGCGAGGATTCGGAAAGGTCCTATATATCTCGGGCTTAGCTTGCCTCGTTTCCTGAATCGGATAATGCCTTTCCAGGGCGAGACCTTCAACATGACTCGGTCACCAACCTTGAACTCTATCGGCCTTCGCCTCTTGTCAGCATACGACTTTTGTCTATCTTTCGCCGCCTTCATGAAGGCTTTGATCTTTTCTAACTTCTCAGTCGTTGCTTCAACTACCTCAACACCTCCCAGTTCCTTCTGCCCAATGTCTCCCCAAACACGGGCGTCCTACATTTCCTACCGTATAGCATCTCGTAGGGTGGCATGCCAATGCTGGCATGATAACTGTTATTGTACGAGAATTCCGCTAACGGCAGGTGGTCGTCCCAACTTCCTCCAAAATCGATCACACACGCCCGAAGCATGTCTTCGAGTGTCTGGATCGTCCTCTCAGACTGACCGTCGTCTGAGGGTGATATGCCGTACTAATATGTAGTCTCGTCCCCATCGCGTCATGGAATCTCTTCCAGAATTTTGATGTAAAACGGGTGTCAGGTGTCACGATCGACACAATGGACACCGGCACGCCATGACGAGCTACGATTTCTTTGATGAACAGATCGCCAATCTTTCAGATGAATACGTCTCGCGGATCGGTAGGAAGTGGGCGCTTTTCGTCAAACAGTCGACTATCACCCATATAGTATCATACCCTTTCGGGGTACGTGGTAGCTTCGTGATGAAATCCATGGTGATATGCTCCCACTTCCACTCGGGTATATCCAACGGTTGGATCTTCCCGTAGGGTTTCTGGTGCTCTGCCTTTACTTGTAAACAAGTCAGGCACTTACTCACGTACTCCACCACATCGCGCTTCATGCCCGACCACCAATAATCTTTCTTCATATCGTGATACATCTTGGTAGCCCCGGGATGAATGGAGTACCGAGCCTTATGGCTTCGTCCATTATCTTTCCTCGTAGATCCCCGTATCGAGGAATCCACATTCGCCCAAATCGGGTCTTAACACCAAGAGTGTTCTCTCCCAATTCCGTAACTAGACCTCTCATCCTTTCGGAGTTAAGACGATCTTCTTTCAAAGCCTCGTCTTGAAACTCCTTAACCTGTGTCATCACATCGGAGGTCATAATTAGCTGATAAGCCTTACCCGAATCGGCTCGGGCCTTTCTTCCGGCTAAGGGCATCCGCCACCACGTTGGCTTTGCCCGGATGGTAGTGGATCTCACAATCATAGTCTTTGATCAGTTCTAACCATCGCCTTTGCCTCATGTTCAGATCTTTCTGCTCGAAGAAGTACTTCAAGCTTTTGTGGTCCGTGAAGATGGTACACTTCGTCCCGTATAGATAGTGCCGCCAAATCTTCAACGCGAAAACCACCGCAGCTAGTTCTAGATCGTGCGTGGGATAGTTGATTTCGTGGGTCTTCAGTTGTCGAGATGCATAAGCTATTACCTTTCCACGTTGCATCAATACGCAACCTAACCCAGAATAGGATGCATCCGAATAGACCACTAAGTCCTCATTTCCTCGGGCAATGTCAAGACAGGAGCTTGTGTCAGTCTCGTCTTCAACTCCTCAAAAGCATTCTCCTGTTCTCGACCCCACACGAACTTTACGTCCTTTCGAGTCAATTTTGTCAAAGGTGAGGCTATCTTTGAAAAGTCTTGAATAAATCTTCTATAGTAGCCCGCCAATCCCAAGAAGCTGCGAATCTCGGATGGCGTCTTTGGTGACTTCCATTGCATCACGGCCTCAACCTTTGCTGGGTCCACCATTATTCCCTGAGCATTTACCACGTGACCCAGAAATTGCACCTCAAGTAGCCAGAAAGCACATTTGGAGAACTTAGCATACAGTTTCTCCCTTCTCAAAGTCTCCAACACTTCCCGAATGTGACCGGCATGCTCTTCTTCGCTCCTCGAATAAATCAGAATATCATCGATGAACACAATCACTGATTTATCTAACATTGGCCGACACACTGGTCATCAAATCCATAAAAGCAGCCGGCGCATTGGTCAAACAAAAAGACAACGAGAAACTCGTAACGACCATAGCGCGTACGAAAGGCTGTTTTAGGAATGTCCTGCTCCTTCACTTTCAATTGATGGTAGCCAGATCGAAGATCTATCTCGAGAACCAACTGGCACCCTGGAGCTGGTCGAACAAGTCGTCGATCCTCGGCAAGGGGTATCTGTTCTTCACCGTCAGCTTATTCAGCTCGCGGTAGTCAATGCACATTCTCATACTACATCCTTCTTCTTTACGAACAGAACCGGAGCAACCAAGGTGAGATACTCGGTCTAATGAACCCCTTATCTAGTAGTTCTTGCAGTTGCTCCATCAACTCTTTCATTTCCGTCGGAGCCAAGCGATACGGTGCTTTTGCGACAGGTTGGGCACCGGTATCAGGTCGATCTGGAATTCGATCTCTCGGTCAGGTGGCAATCCCAATAAGTCTTCGGGAAACACATCTGGAAAGTCACGCACAACTGGTACATCGGATATAGTTATGGTGTTGGCGTCTCTACATTCTTTACATAACATAAGTAGGCGCTACATCCGCGCCTCATACACTTTCCCGCCACCGCCATCGAGATCACTTTCGGAATCGTCGTAACTCGATCGCCATATATTATCACCGGACTTCCGTCAGCCGCCGTCAGCCTAATCATTTTCCTTCGGCACACGATATTCGCTTCGTAGGTCGCTAACCAATCCATCCCTAATACAACATCAAATCCTCCTAGGGGCATCACACTTGGCAGCAAACCTATGACCTTCTAATTCTACGGCACAGTCCTCTATCACATCCGTAACCCTAGTGGATTTACCAATAGCAGTTTCTACGTCAAAGGACTCATCAAGGCATTAACACTAACAGGCAGTTTACTGGCACCCGAATCAAAACACAGAGGCTAAAATTTGGTTTATCAGAAACGTACCGGACACAACGTCAGGGTCCGTCCTAGCCTCTTCTTGCGTCATCGTGAACGCCCTGGCCTTTGCCCTTGGCACTTCTCCTCCCGTCTTCTTCTCCCCAGAGCCCTCAGCCCTCGGCTTCTTGCAATCTGCTCATATGACCACTTTCCCCACAGTTAAAACACTTGCCCATCCGGCAATCCTTTGACACATGCCCTGCCTTCCCGCATCTGAAACAGATGTTGGATCCCCACTTGCACTCCCGAGTGCTCTCTCCCACATTGGCCACACTTCCTCATCCCAGCTCCAGACATGACCACACGGCGGTCATCCACCCTTGCCTTTTGTTACTTGTCGAGGTATCACCTCGGCCAAACCTCTTTCCCTGCCAACTTTTCTCGCCACCTCCCTTCTTACCACTCTCAGCCTTCACCACCCTAGCCCTTTCATCATATAGCCACCCAGCCAAATCTACTGCCGACCTAAAAGTACTTGGTCGGGCAGTAATCAAGTGCGTGCGGATGTCGGCCGGCAGCCCCTGGATATACCGGTGATCTTTCGAGACACCGGCGTCACCTGTGGTCGGCACCATTCTCGCCATGTCATTAAACTTTGTGGTGTATTGTTGGTGGGTCATCGTCCCTGCTTCCAGCTACAGAAACTCTCTCTCAACCTTGTCCATTCTCGACGAGGACTGAACTCCTCGATCACCATCCTTTTCAGTTCGGACCACTTCATCTTTCCAATGGCCCTGCTACCCTCGGCCTGGACTATGTTTCCCACCAGCATAAGGCCGACCCCCGTAAAAGAATGGGTAGCAAAATTCACCTTCTTGTCCTCCCGGCAATCACTAATATCGAGGACAGCCTCCATTTCCCTCACCCATTGGTGAGCATTAGCACGCGGTGCCAGAGCCATCAAAAGTAGGGGCTTGCACCTCATAAATGCCCCGTAGTTACAACCCCGTGTTGTCTCAGGCACTGACTCCTCCTCCTCTTCCTCTTCTTCATCATCAAAAAGAACCGTTTCCGGCTCTTGTCGTTGCTGTCTCCCTGAGGATCGATTCCTCCCTCGCCTCTCATCTTCGCGTACGGCCTTTATCACTTCGGTCACCACAGACGGTAAGATCGTCTGCATGACCTGGTGCACCTCCTCAACCACTTCTCTTTTATCGAGGCCCTCAAATCAACACTCTCATCCACTCCCTCCGGAGGAGTAGTATCAGGTTCTTCAGGAACCTTCTTCTCTAGTCTAGGTCTTCCTCTTGTGGCTCGTGGTTCCGCACCACTTCCGCCACCGCCTCCACCACGTGGGGCTTTAGATGATCTACCACCGACCATCTTCTATCACACACCGAAAGTTTCAAATACCAACACGGTCATTCAAGGAAATAGCTCAGTTTATGTCAAGCATAGTAAGTCTCTAATTACAGTGGTCAGTTGTAATTAGCCACCTACTTTACTCTTCGCACCCCGAGCATTACCCGTCCTGACTACATTAGTATCTAAGTCTAACAGTACACGTAAACACATAACACGCATACATAAGCCTGGTTAACTTTTAAGAAAATACCTGATGGCACGCAGCTACTCAGATGGCATTCCCTTCCTTTCTGTCCCATTTTCAGTTTAAGTTTAGGTTTATTTGGAAAATTTACCAATTTCACTTAAACTTTGGCTCTGATACCAACTTGTAAGGCCCCGCTCCGGGCACCTCACGGTGGTCGTCATCGCACATAAAACATAGATTTGATATGAACATAATAAAA